>JANHGN010011201.1:107706-121054 GCA_024605025.1 Megaceryle maxima
TCCCCCTTCCAGCGCCACATTTTATATTTAAAATTTTTTTTCCCCCCCCCCCCCCCCCCCCAATCCTTAAAAAAAGCTGTATTTTTAATTGGTGATGGGGATTCTCTTATTAAATCTTCCTGTTGTTTAGTGACCCCCTGTGCCACAAGTTCTTTCTGCAGGGATGGAAATGGATTTCCTGGTGTTACCGAGTGACATCTAAGAGCCTCTCTCTTGGTTGAGAACAAGCAGTGACATCATGGGAAACCGGCAGCATCAGGAGGATGGAAATTTTCCAGATGCCTTAGATTTCCTTTCGGCAACAGGAGTCTGGTGAGTTTACAGCCAAATCTGCAAGTCTTCAAGCTGAAATCTGGTTTATCTCTGCACAGGGTAGGAAACCGTCTTCCCCCGCTCACACCGTATCGTGTGGCTCCCCCAGCAGTTACGGGCAGAAGTCACTGAACTGGCATTGATGGTGTGTTGCTGTGGGGGCAGGAGGCTAAATCACTGTGTGCTGGGTTTGTCCTAGTTTAGAGGTGACGTCAAGGAGATATCAGAGTGGTTTTCCAAACTACAGAAGGCTGCAGAAGAAAAGGAGGTAAATAAAGAGCGGGCAGAGTGAGAAAGGCTGTGGGCTCCAGATGATGAGAGATCTTTTGGGTGGCTGGGATAGCAAAGCTCTCGTTCCTCACCTGATCTGACCTTGTGCCATCAGCGACAAGCCGGGTACTTGCAGCCCTCTGCTATATGACCTCTGAAGGTGACTTCAGGCCCTGTTTTGGGTTATTCTGGTCTGGCAACCTGCACATCTCTAGCTTGTCACTGGGTACGTGAAAGCATTAGGCTGTTCCCTGCTCGAGAACAGGCTTGTGCTTTCTCTCTAAAGTTCATGAATTTAATTCTGTTCTTTCCTGTTGATATTGGCAAGTATCTATCAGAGAGAGCACCCTGTGTGTTTTCCTCGTGGCCATCTGTCCTGGTATTAACAAAATGATTGCATAATCCAAACAACAGAACCCTTTGAGGGAAGAGGAAAAAGAAAGATACGCACAAGTCATGCGGCTGACAAGCACCACAGTGATCCAAATAATGTGGAATCAGAAATAGTAATAATAATAATGGATTAGGTATCTCAGCAGAAAAATGTTTGATCTTCTAAGGAACAATTAAAAATACAATATGCAATAAAGGCACCCAACTGTAATACAGATGTGTGCCTCAGGCTCCCAAGCGCTTATAAAACAAAGTCATCTAACTGCGTTTTAAAACTGAGAAACATAATTAAAGTGCCCTTCTTGACAAGGAGAGGAGACCTTATCTTCTCATTTGCATGACTTTCACATCTCCCCGCTCAGGCAGAGCAGAGGCTGCTCAGGAGGCAAGCTCTGCACCAGGAAGTCAGCTCCTCACGGCATGTTCAAAGCAGTGTCTGTAGGTGCTGATTTTCAGGGGTCTCTACTCACAGTGACAGAGCTGGGAAATCTGGTTTATTTGTAATTGTTGAGCTGATGAGTCAGAGACATTGCCTGAAAGAAGGTAAAGGTTTGAGATGCTGTAGAGGTTCAGCTAGCACCAAATCGCATCGATCTGTCAGGAAAAGATGAAGAGCCCTGAAAGTGAAAATAGAGCTGCTCAGGAAAAATGAGATTAAAGCAGAAATTGCAGCCATCCTCTGTCCAACTTGTTATGATGAAAAACAAGTTACTTCTTGAAGTAACTTCACGTGGCTTTACTTTCTGTGCCTAAGCTCTATTAGACAGCAGCATAATTTCTGAGCTAGGGGTGTGTACTACTGTGAGTGGCTTTGTGATGCCCCTGGAATTGAAATAGATCGGAGAGTTCGAATGGGGCAAACTTGTGTGGTGGTGACGTGTGTGATACGTTTTTCTTGGGGAGAAGGAGATAGATTCTCAAGGGCTTTGCGGTGAAGAACACAAAAAACCCAGGTTTGCTCCACAAGAATCCCTTGACAATGACTCGGTGACTTGTGTTATCCCTTCTTTGGAGTCGGAGCTGAGCTTGCCTCAACTCTGATGACAAATGGGGCCAAAAATTAAAAAAAATTATTTGTCTGGAGGTAGGATGGCTTCACACTGACTAATGTTTTCATAGGCAAAATGATGATCTTTTACTGTTTTGAAATGGAATTTTGCTTATTCTTCTGATCAACTTCAGAGCTGATAAAATTTTCAAAAGCTGGAACATTGGAAAAGATGTACAAAGAATGTGTCATTTGCTTCACCTCTTTAACAAGCTCTTATTTAACCTTTCATGAAATAATTAATTATTTTAATGCCCCTCTGTTTAGTTGTGGTGATATTTATAGCAAAGATCATTTATTATCTTTGGAAGCAAGTGGGTTTTTGTTTTCAAGTGGTTTAATTCTGTTTCTTTTAACGCACGGGAGCAGCTCAGCCCATTGTCAAAAACAGAGGCAGAGAAAGGGCAGCTTCTGATAAGGGCTGCCTTTGATGTTCATAGTCCACGTTGGAAGAAGAGCTGCTCAAAGACTGTACCTTTGTGCTCTCAGTCCTTTACAATAACCGGCAGAAGGTTCAGCGTGCTGGCAAGCAAAACATAATTTATTTGATTCTCTCAGAGAAAGGCTTTCAATGTAGGACGTGTTATGGTTACTGGATAAGAGGATCAGTGGTGGGTGTGATTTATAGCCACTCTCACTAAGGTCTTGCCGTTTTTTTCCCGTATATGGGAACTCTGAGGGTAAAGAGGGAAGATTTGAAAACTAAAGAATATACTTTTGATCTCCAGGGAAACGTTCTTTCAGATAAAAGGCTCTTTGCTGCCCCTTCACCAACACGAGCAAGACTGGCAAAAACGACTCCTCCCAGAGAAGATGAATGGATCTGCTGGTAGCAAACATTTCATCTAGAGATGGTATGTTGTGCTAACATTGGTTGTCTGTGAAACAGCAGAAAAACATGCCCTTTACTTTCCTTTTTAGTTAGAGCTGGTGCTTGAGGCAAAAGTCAGCTCTGGCTGTGAGCATAGTGTGAATGTGAGGGGCCTGACAAGAAATCAACAGCCCCGCTGTATTGCTTCACGATTGGTATGGGGGTGGGCAGGATAAGCTCGTTGGCAATGACTCATCTGGCTATTTGCTAGCTTCTCTTTGAGGTGTTATAGAATCATAGACTGGTTTGGGGTGTAAGAGACCTTTAAAGGTCCTCTAGTCCAACCCCCCTGCAGGGAGCAACATCTGCAACTAGAACAGGTTTGCTCAGAGCCCCAGCCAACCTCACCTGCAGTGGTTCATCATTCAGTGGGGCAGCGACCGCTTCTTGGGGTAACTGGGCCAGGGTCTCACCACCCTCAGCAGCAACAATTTCTCCCTTCTCTCCAGTCTAAATCTCCCTCTTTTGGTTTAAACTATCACCCCTTGTCCTGTCCCAACAGGCCCTGCTCAAAAGTCTGTCCCCATCTTTCTGACAGGACCCTTCAAGTCCTGAAAGCCCAAGGTCTCGCTGTATCCTTCTCCTCTCCAGGCTGAAACCCCCCCAACTCTCCCAGCCTGGCCTCCCAGCAGAGGGGTTCCAGCCCTCCCAGCATTGCTGGGGCTCCTCTGGCCCCGCTCCAACAGGTCCCTGTCTCTGCTGTGCTGAGGACTTCAGAGCTGGACCCAACACTGCAGGGGGGTCTCCCCGAGAGAAGAGGGGCAGGATCCAGCCCCCCACAACCTTACAAAGTTGTGCAAAATGACAGCAAAGGCCAGAACCACTAACTAGGGAGAATGCTGGGGATTTGCACTGGGCTTAAGCAAGTATCGTTTGTCCCATCAGAAATATTTCATTTTAGCTAAATGATGCTGATCTGGTGCTGTGGATGAGCAAGTTTTGATGGTTTTTGTCCAGTCTTAAGTGCTGTGAGGCCATTGCCAAAGTGAAGTCTTTGATACAGAAATAACAAAATGACCAAGAAACGATTTGGTGTCTCTGGAAACTGAAGAATATAATACAGACTTTTTTTTTTTTTTATCCCTATGCTGAAAGTTACTGCCATCTTGGTCCACAGACAATGGAGGCTGTATGCCCCTCATTAACTCTCTTTTACTGTCTTTAATTTGCTTCTGTGTTTTAAATTAAGTAGTGGTCTGGCTTTCGGCAGCTGAGATGAAGGATTCCCCGTGCTGGTTAAATAGAAAGTCCTCTCAGTCATAGGATAAAAGGGAAGGGCTGAGAAGAAAGGGGTCACAAGTGGGGATGTGCAGTCCCTGGAACTCCCACCCCTTTAGAGGCTCACACTGAGCTTCCCAGCTGAGCGGTGTAACGCGTGGAGCTCTGCTTGTCATTTCGTTTCATGTCCTCCTTTATTTCCTGTTTGTAAGGAAAACAACCAGCCGACCAACCAAGGGAAAAAAAAATCCTTCCTGAATTCTAAAGGGGTCCAGATGTGTAAGCTGGACCTGGCAGACACCGACTGAGATTGCCACAGGGCCCGCATGTCTCATGTCCTTCATCCTGCGGGTGCTCGGACCTCACAGAGCCATCACTCTCTTCTTCCTCTGAACTTCTGCTCTCTTTTGAAAGCATTTCCAGCAAGGCACTCAAAATTCTCATTAACTCCTGAGCACAGCTCCTTTCCACATCGGCGGCTATTTCTCGTGCTCCCAGGAGAGAGTGAGGGAGGGTGGTGGATCCGTACTGGATCCGTACCAGCATAATACCAGTGATCAAAGGAAAAGGACTTGAAGGGGAGATTTCCCACAGCACCTTGTGATGTTAGTCCTGGAGGACAAATGACCCACAGGGACCTAAATGTAGTCGCGGTGTGACTCACAACGGGGTGTGTGATAGCTGTAATAAATGCAACAGACTATGTCCAGTGCAACCTGGGAATGATGCAAAAAGAAAAAATCCTTCCTCACCTTGACTGGTGCTGCAGGAACACAGGTTCCTGAGTGAAAAAAGAGGAAGAGAAGCTCAATCAGGAGGATTCTATGCCCACCGCTTTTCAGTGGGCACTGTATCTTGACTTCCTCACATCTTTCTCACAACCCTTCAAAAAAGTACAGCTCTAGCATTGGACATTTGGTGTCTTTCTCGCCCTCCTCCCCCACCTCATCTTTTATTTACAATTCTTAAACTAATTCCAGGAAATCCAGATGAGATGAAAGCTTTGCGCTGTAATATTCTGGTTGAAAACCTTATTAAATTGCAAACCCCAAACGAAGCGAGGCTGAACACTGGGAATAAAACCAAAATGAAGACAATCAGTCACTCTCAAGTCAGTTCAGGAGCTCATACAGCCACACTCTCTGTGGTCTCATCACATTCATACTAATGGGCACATTTGCCTCTTAGATTCCATACATTACGCTGTGTAATTAGAAGCTAATTGGAAGCAGCAGGCGGCATGACAATAACTTGCGGTGGTCAGAAATCATCCAGAGCTCCAGTATTTGAGGGAAAACCTGTTTGTTTCACAGAGTCACTTCCAGGTGCAGATACGGGCTGCATGCCCTGTTTGCAGGTTGCGTTAAAGTCTTAAAGGCTGACTGAGGAAGCTGAAAGTGGCATCTTGAAAAGGAAAGAAGCTCATGAGATGGAGAAGGTTTGCCCCATATTTAAACCCCCTGGGAAGCTGTTCCCAGCTAACTTTTGAGTGGCAAGGATTCCCCATGTAAAGGAAAACCTCGTCCTAAAATAGAGGTCTGTTGTCTCCAGACGTGGCCTGGTTTATATTCTTGTCTGTGATGGTGAGATAGAGGCACTGTCTATAGAATGGGGCTTGGATCCCTTTAGCAGGGGTTTGCAGAGTGGAGAGCTTGGAAATTCAGTCACCTCACTTCAAACATCTGACTGTGCAGTAGCACTTGGTCCAGGAGCTGGTGAAGCTCATTCAGACGTCAGTTACGAACTCTCTTTTAACTCCTTTCCAATTTTGCATGCTCTTTGTGATCTCATCCCCTTGTTCTGTCTACACGTTGCTGCCAAAGGCGTTGTGCCTGTGCATTCCTGCTTTGACTGACTAGTTAATCACCTGTGGTGGTCCCTTGCTTCTTGTTCCCTGTGTCATTAGTTTCACTTCTCACAGGAGGCATTGAAGTGCTGTATAGAACAGAAATAATTATGGTGTCTTCTAGCTGTAAATTTTCTCCTGAGTAGTTTCTCAGCTTAAGATGCACGAAAACCTTTCAATCTGTAGAGACTTTTGTGGGGGAAAAAAAAAAAATGTTTATGGCAATGGAGAAAAAGCTAGAGAAAAATTCA
Organism: Megaceryle maxima; assembly: GCA_024605025.1. NCBI lineage: Eukaryota > Metazoa > Chordata > Aves > Coraciiformes > Cerylidae > Megaceryle > Megaceryle maxima. The sequence continues at coordinate 113,916 of JANHGN010011201.1, forward strand.
TATTCTAGCCTGTAAACCAACCTCATTCTTTCAAAATCCCAAAGCAGGGGGAAGAAAGGACAAGGAGATACCCACTTAGAGCTCTTTGAGACATAGGCAAAAACTTGTCCCTTTTTCTTTTTAGACACTGTATTGCATTTATTGGCTTAATTAACTTTAAACATTGGAGACAATGAAAGCCCGGGCTTTTTATCGTAGGGTCAGTAGTTCAAATAGGCTGATTTCTCTCCTGACAGCTGAGTCTTAATTCTCTCCCTGCTCATGGCCAACTAAGAGAAGCTGCCAAAATGTATTGTCCAGATTGGCTCATTTAAGCAGAAGTTAATATCTCACCCCCACGCTAAAGCACTGGGGATTTCCTCTAATACAGTAGATGTCAGCTATAACAAGTCCCTGCTTATAACTGAGTTTTTGCCAGGACTGCCTGAACAATTTCCTTTGCTTCTTGTCCAGCACCATCATTGTGCAGCAGCCTCATCTGGCCTAACTGTGTCATGGGCAAGTGAGTCCGTCCTGGGTGACCCGACCACCCTTTCACTGTTGTCTCTACGGAGGGATTTGAAGCCTTTAAAGAATAGATTTGTCACGTTGACTTGAACTAGCAAAGTCTTAACCACGGGGGTGGTTAATATCTCTGATCACCTTGCTCTGGTAGAACACCTTCATCCAGTTGAGAGTGCTACAGCCCTTGTATTTTCTCTAGGGCTCAGGTCTTAAGGTGGTGGATTGGATCATGGAGTTTAGGCTGCACGGTGTCTCTTCTACCTGTGCCTCTTGAGTGCTCAGGCCAGGATAAGTGATGGTTCAGGGCCATGATGTATACCCAGGGGCATCATGTTCATCTCACACAGCTCAGTGGTACGGAGCAATTATGGAAGTGCCTTTGTGCACCCAGCTGGCAGGGGTGGGCTTTTTGGGGATGTTTTGTGGTGAAACACAGCAAGAGCTCTGAGCAACCTGCTCTAGTTGCAGATGTCCCTGCTCACTGCAGAAGGTTTGGACTAGAAGAGCTCTGAGGTCCCATCCCAATGAGTCTGTGATTCTAAGATGAACTGCTTCTCTTACAGCTGTGAGCCTGGAAGGTGAAGTCATTTGTGGCTGCCTGTGTAGACTGAGATGAACTTGAGGTGGTGTATTTAGGCAAAATAGCCCCTTGCTCCTTGGCTGACTTCTGACTCTCCAGATTGCTCCAGGGTAGTGTTTGTGGCCGTTGTCTAAGCTGGCGACCAGGCGTGCTTGGGCCGACAGAGCTCCTGGCAAGAAGCAAGGAATTCCAGGTCTTAGACTTAGCTGGAGGGGCTTTATCAGCATAAACATGGCAAATCTGAACAGAGTCAAGCACTTGTCCCTGTCAGCCCCGTTAAAAAAAAATAATGTGTTAGGCTGGTCGAGTAAGTGGGCTACTCACAGTCGGTCAGGAAGGAAATTTTGATATGACTAATTTGTTACACTTGCTCATAGTCACAGCTGTACTGAGCCTCAGCTCTTCAAAGGAGACCTACATCAGTTTTAAAAGGAGCAGAGGAGGAAAGTGTTTCCTCCTCAGACCAGCCTTCTCTTTGCCAACCATTATTTTCTTTTGTACCGAGATATGCCGGAAATAATATTCTGTTAAAAAAAAAAAAAAAAAAATTACAGAAGGTCATTATTATCATTTAGCTTATTTGTTATATCTCGTTAATGTGAAGCAAGATTTATTTTTGTGTTTGGTTTCTAAAGGGCAAAGGTCATTTGTTTTGCCTGAAGGCTCAAGCTTTAGTCATCAGTGAAGTTATTTTCCTGGTTCCAGCCCTGTCCTTTCCAGGATGTGTGTCCTGCTATTTGAACTATCCCTTGAGTTGAATAGACTTAGCTGAGCTGGAGTTCGTGTCCCGACCTGCACCCAAAGTTGCATGAGATTGTGTTTTAAAAAAAAAGCCTTGAGGATTCACGCAGCTATAGTCTCCTTGAGGAGATAAGGAATACACAGGATCTCTGCAGCTACCTGCTTCTTCCTAGACCTGAAGAGGTTTTGCCTTTTCACACCACAGGGATAGAAAAAAATCATACTATTTCGGTATTTCCCTGCTCACGAGGATCCTCAGCTCCTGAGAAGCCCCTGAGTAGCTGAACTTCAGCAACCACCTGAAATTCTGTGGGACAAGATTCTGACTGGTCTAAAAATGCTGGACCAGTCAGGACAGTAGGCTGGGGTTGACAGGGCTCACGCAGAGCTTCTCTGCTGAGAAAAATTGCTAATTTCCCTGAGGTACCTTAAGGTAATTATAGAATCATAAAAATGTGTGGGTTGGAAGGGACCTCTAGAGGTCATCTCGTCCAACCCCCCTGCTGAGAGCGGGGCCATCTTCAACTAGAGCAGATAATCTTCCTTCATGTGAGACCATCCACCAAACTTACCCCCATTTTCCTGTATTGGACCATAAACCTCTCTTTTATAGGGTGCAAAAGTGGGAGCACACAAAAAAGACTGTGCAGCATGTCCAGGTTTTTGGCCATCTTGTGTGTCTTTGTATCGTGTGAGGGATTTTAGAAAGAAGAACTTTCAAAACCTGTAGCTTTGCTGCATAACAGCAAGGTTTTACCACAGGGCTTGCTTTCCTTGCATGAGGGACTTGCGCATCTCAAGATGACATTTGAGCTCAGAGCTCTGCTGTCCTCTTACTGTAATGTCTTTGTTCCTTTCGGGCTCAGGTGGAAATTCCTTCACAGTTTTTGTAATCCTTACCCGAGTTTTGTGAGGAAGAGGGTCTTGAATGGAGATACAGGTTTTGGACATGAGGTTGTGAAGTTCTCCCCCTGGCTTCCAAGGTGAAGTGAGACTTAAGTTTTCATCATTTCATACTTTGATACTTGATCATCACAAATTCTCATGTTGAAGTGGGTCGGCAAACATAGACCAGCATTTTTAAGGAAGAGCACGTGAAGATCATAGAATCACAGAATCATTAAGCTTGGAAACAACCTTTAAGATCATCAAGTCCAACCATCTAGTAAGCATTATCAGGAACCATGACCTGAAGTGCCACATCTAGTCGGTTTTTGAACACCTCCAGGGATGGTGACTCCACCACCTCACTGGGCAGCCTGTTTCAAGGCCTCACCACTCTCTCAGTAATTTTTTTTCCCTATTATTCAACCTAAACCTCTCTTGTCGCAACTTAAGCCCATTTCCTCTCATCCTATCACTAGGTACCTGGGAGAAGAGACCAGCACCTAAAGTATTTGTAGGCACATCCCTCATGCTCTGGTTTTGGAACAAAAAAAAAAAAAAAAGCAACCTGCCATAATCTGAAGAGAGAAGCTATTCCAGAGGCAACATCCACACAACAGCTGCTGTCTCATGGAGGAATGTCTCTGTGGTATGTATAGGTGAAGGTGACAGCTGGTGGGCCCTGCCCATCCCTCTCATGATGTTCTGAGGTAAAAAAACATGCTTTGATATTGCCTCCCTGGATATGCAGCAGTCAGTGGACAGGATGCAACCCTGTAGATGTGTCAGGGTGCCTGGTTTGGTCATAGGGTCTGTTTCTTTTCTCCCATAGAACAGCTGCTACTGTGCGGACATTGTTGCCCATTTGCTAGGGCTGTCGAGGTCCTAAAGTGGGAGGGTGGTGCTATGAATAGGCTTGAACCATCTTCTTTCCAGCAGACCTTGAACCTCTCCCTCTCCAGATCTATGGAGGCAAGCAGGGCATGGTCTTGTTACTGCTGCTGTGCATGAGGCCAAGTAATCTCCCATGAAGGGCAGTACAAAAATTGATTCACTTCTAGTGGGAAGGACCACCAGTGGATCAGCATATGCCGCTTCCTTCTCCTGAGCCAGAATCACCCGCTTCAGGCATTAATTATTCAAAGCTGATATTTCCGCACCAGTTAGGAAGAAGCTGGTGGCCCAAATGGCTCCAAGAATAGCTTCCCTTTGTTATTTTTTCATGTGAACATTTTAATTTGCATCATCACACAGGGTTGTCCTCGCCTAAACTATAAGAGCTCACCCTGCAGAAAGCAGACGAAGCATTGAACCTCTTAGCTCACCCTTTGTACAGGAGTACCCAGGGTTTGGCAAATAATGAGTAGTTCTGTCCCTCAAGGTCATGTTATCTTATTATCTCTAGAGGTGTAGGTACAGGATGGTGAGATTTGGTGCTGGTTGCCCGATGCTTCATTTCTTTCCATGACTGTTTCCTTGAGGCCACTGCAGCAATACTGTGAGAACAATTAGCTCTGGGCAGTTGCTCTACTTACACGTGATTGTTATTAAATGTTTTTATCATGTCGACAGCCCAGCTGGAGCTCAGCCTGAGATACAGGAACAAATACAGAGTCGAAGAGGACAGTTGCTCCGTGCGCAGTCTCCTTGTGATGTAGAACAGCAGGTGGCTGTGATGAGCTGAGCACAAGGTAAGAGAGAGCTGCGATTAGCATGAAAAACGTTTGTCAGAGCAGAGCAGCTCCCAAAGCCCGTTTGTGCTGTTTGTAAGAAGAGTGGCTGTAAGCAGGTTTCATTTCAAGTGGAATTCTGTTGGCCTTTTGTGCAACAAAACCGGCTGGTGGACTCACAGGCAGATAATATATACACACAACTGAAATATATATATAAATATATATGACTGAAATAACAGGGAGATGCTTCCTGCTTTCTTTTCGCCCTTGAATGCCAAAATATTTGGGCCTAAACCTAAACCAATAGATTAAATATTTGGGAATGTTGCAATAAAGCCATAAGCTTCAGCTTCCAGTCCTCTGTCCTCCCTGGCTCTCCCACCCCAGGGAAAAGAGATTCCTCTGTGGATGCTCTTTCTCGTTACACTGGTAGGGGGGTACTGGTGCTGCCAGGGAGCTCAGCAGGGAACATAGGAGGTAGAGGATGTGGCTCCACAGGTCATTGGAGATCTTATGGTGAAGGTGTTTCTCCCTCTCCCCATCTCTCCATCTCCACCTACCCCACTCCAGCCACATCTCTCTGGTGCTTTGGCTCTGGCTCCTTTGGTGCTTGCTGGAGCCACATAGGACCTGATTTAAATAATGGAGCAAAAAGCCTCAGTAGCTTTGTGCTGAGGGAAATTCAATGGGCTGCTGACGCTGGTGCCTGGCAGATCCCAGGAAGAGGCTGGGCTGTGTAAAGCAGGAATGGGAGGAAAGAGAAATGTGGAGAAGAGGGAGGTTCTGACCAAACGCTCCACTGCTGGTGAAGCCGGCGGCATGGTCTGAGCAGGAAGGGTGATCCAGGACAGAGCCTTGGATCCGGGAGGCTTTGGTGATGATGGAAAGCCAGGCATCCAAATCCTACACTTCACAAAGATAACAAACACTACAGGCTACCACAAATCAACCCCAACTGTTCAGGGTTGCCGAGTCTCCACAGGAAAGTTAAAAGTGGAAGGTAGTCTCCTCAAGATACTTTCAGGACATGCTTATGAGTGTTGCTTAGTTACAGTTCCACACATCTGCAGAACAGAAGTTGTATTTACATTTTAGAAGAGAGGAAAACATTTCCCTGTGTAATATTAGAATGTACACAATACTCATTTGTTTCTCTTTCCCAGGCTGGCTGATTTTATCTGCCTGCAACTACAGGCTTGGCCGAGATGATGCATATTGATTTATTTTAGATGAATGCAGAGCGTTGGGAATTATTGGCCGATTTAGGAAAGGGTCCACCCTGCTCCAGGGTTCAGTGTGTACCTGAAAAGTCCGGCGTAAGTTCTCTTGCGTTGTGTGAGGCCGTGAAACGTGGAGCTTTGCTGAAATTATAAGCAAAAAACAATCACACATCTAATTAATATTTTTCAGCGTGGTGACTAGGGTTCCGTTTCTGACATGGTTTGCTTGAAGCATTTCTGCTGGGATGAGATCTGCTTACCGACCTGCTTTCCCTTCCAGCGATGTGAGACCCGGGCTGTTATCTCAGCAGCAGTCTTGGTGGCGTCAGTGGGAATTTTGTCTGGTTTAGAGGATCTCTGGGGAAGCCCTTCCACCCATTTTTCAACGTCACAGCTTGCCAGGGCTGTGTTAGCTTTTGGAGATACCTCTCTGTCCACACACTGACTGCTGTCTTTCAGAGCCACTTTATCCAAGCATCAGAGCGTCTTTTTCCAACGCTTTGGTATTGGTCCATAGACAGAAATGGACAGAGAGGGAGGAGGGGAGGAAAATAATGAAAGAAAAATACCAAGAAAAACTTGACCATTGTGGGTTGTTTTGTTTTTTTTGTTTTGTTTTTTATCTTTTTTTTTTTCCAGCTGTGGTGTAATTGATGGTTCTGGTTTATCCTGCCTGTAGGACCTAATGGCTGAAAAACTATGGTTGGGTAAGACCCGGAGAGGTTTGCAAGGCCACCATTTTCTTTTTATAAAGCACTAAAATCTTACTGGTTTAAAGAATGAACTTAACCTTACAGGAACTCAGCAGAGCTTTTGGCACCGTCTTCCCCAAGGACTTTCAGTTACCAAATAAATCAGGGCTCACGACAGCGAAAGAGCAACACAAAACTCTATCTTTACCTGCTTGTTCAAACAGCCGGAGGCACAGCCGAGGAGTTTCAGCCCGGCAGTCACGTCCGCTGGGGCCGGAGCAGATAACGCCTGTTTGTTTGATAGCTGAGCAGCGTTGTACTCTCATTAGCTGAGAATGATTCATGAGCTTCGAGAAGACTTTTCCAACTCTTTAAGCTTTAGAGCAGCTCAAGCCAGGCCTGAAACACATGAGAACCTTGGATTCATCTTAAAAACCATCATCCCAGCTCCACACTCTGCACAGCAGTAGGATACTGGCTGGGTAGGAGAATATCACGATGGGTGTTGGGGAATATTATGAGCCGACAATGTGGCCTTGTGGCCAAGCAGGACAATGGTCTCCTGGGATGCATTAAGAAAAGCGTGACCAGCAGGTTGAGGGAGGTTGTCCCCCTCTACTCTGCCCTAGGGAGGCCACCTCTGGAGTATTTTGTCCACTTCTGGGCTCCCCAGTTCTAGAAGGGACAAGGAGCTACTGGTGAGAGTCCAGCAGAGGCTGTGAAGATGCTGAAGGGCCTGGAGCATCTCTGTGCCCAGGACAGGCTGGGGCTGTTCAGCTGGAGAAGAGCAGCCTGAGAGGGGAGCTGAGCAATGCTGAGCAAGAGCTAAAGGGCCCCTTCAGGG
>JANHGN010011202.1:0-100603 GCA_024605025.1 Megaceryle maxima
CAGTACCAGAATCCAGCTCCTGAACACAGCTCCCATCTGCTGCTGGGCCCAGTCTGGGACTCCCCCAGTGCCTGCTCCACAGCATCAGTGGTGACAGTGGTGTGATTACCACCAAGGGGGTTGGGTTCAATACTCATTTTGTATATATTTCTATATATTCCATTTTTATTATTAATATTTTCATTAAAGTTTCCTTTCCTATTCACTAAGTCTCTGTCCCTTACTCCCTTTCTCTTCCCCTTTGGGGAGGGAGGGGGCTTAACAGAGAGCTTCTGTTAGAGGTCTGAGGGGCCACCCTGACCCTAAACTGTGACAACTACCTTGCAAAGTACTTTGCAGAGCCACAACAGCAGATGATAATTCAAGACACCCTGCAGATCATTAAGATAAAGACGGTGAATAACACGAGTATTTCATGTAGTCATTTATATGCTTGATGCATATCTCAATTTAGCTGTCAGATGTGATAATTTCAGATACAGTTCTAGTCAAAAGACTGTCGATTTTTTTTTCATTATTAAACCAGAGATATGAACACATATAGAAATGAATGTTGTAGGAGATAAAACCTACAGATACAGAGAAGCAATACACTAGAAAATAAACTCCTTCCATAGCTTGTATGACAAATATTTGCAACCAATATTCAATTTCATATTCCAAATAAGTTATCTGAAATTACTTTATATACTCTGTACTTACTGTACTTTAAAAGTAGAATTCATATTGTAGTAATGCATTTATTTTGATGCACATGTTCATCGATCTGTTACTGAATGGTAAGTGAATAAAATAGAAAATCAGAGGTTTTCTTTTGTCAGTATACTCAGATACTTTTCAACATGTTTTTCTTTGACCTTCATATGCTTGATTGGTTTCATATATGAGTTTTCAGACATATAGGTAATCTAATTTACAATTTTAAAATCAGCTTTACCTTACATATTATCATGTCTAAAAAGAAATAATTAAATAAAATAAAAGTCACTGGTAACCTGTTCTCAATAACTTTACTCCAGAATTCTCACATATCCTTACCTTAACAAGGAATTTTATGGCTGTATTTATGCCTACACACATACAATCATACTTACAGAGATTTGTAGGCAAGCAGACATGGGCATTCACATCTCCCAGATTAGAAATAAATACAGTTTATTAAAATTAAGCCCTCTACCTGTCATAATACAGATTTCTCTGCAGTGTTTAGGTACAGCAATCCAAAGTTTCTGTTACTCCTAGCTCATTCTGACAACATTTTAGTGTTTTATCTTAGTCTAGATTTATAATATCTTTGTTTAATCTGTGGTGGGTGTGTTGTGGGTTTTTTTTTTGTTTTTTTTGGTTGGTTGGTTGGGTTTTTTTAATGTATATGATCTTCCTGGTTTTCTGTCTGATTTTTTCTTTTTACAGAATCACAAAATCACAGAATCACTATGGTTGGAAAAGGCCTTTAAAATCATCAAGTCCAACTGTTATATAACTCTACCAATACCACTACTGCACCATATCCTTAAGTACCATGTCTACACAGCTTTTAAATACATCCAGGGATGGTGATTCAACCACTTCCCTGAGCAGCCTGTTCCAGTCTTTGATAAGCCTTTCAGTATAGAAGTTTTTCCTAATGTCTGACCAAAACCTCCCCTGGCATAACTTGATGCCATTTCCTCTTGTCCTATCCATTGTGACTTGTGAGAAGAGACCAACACCCACCCGTCTTTTAGGCAGTTGTAGAGAGTAATAAGGTCTCCCTTCAACCTCCTTTTCTCCAGACTAGACAACCCCCACTCCCTCAACTGGTCCTCACAGAACTTAACTTTCAAGATCCTTCACCAGCTTGATTGAACTTCTCTGGACCCTCTCCAGCACCTTGATGTCTTTCTTACACTGCAGTGCCCAAAACTGAACAGAGTGTGGCCTCATCAGTGCCGAGTACAGAGGGACAATCACTCCTCTAATCCTGCTGGCCACACTATTCCTGATGCAGTCCAGGATACCGTTGGCCTTCTTGGCCACCTGGGCACACTGCTGGCTCATGTTCAGCTGGCTGTTGATCAGCACACCCAGGTCCCTTTCTGCCAAGCAGCTTTCCAGCCTCTCCTCCCCAAGCCTGTAGTGTTGCTTGAGGTTGTTGGCACTTGGTTGTTGCACTTGGCCTTGTTAAAGCCCATGTGTTGGCCTCAGCCCATTGATCCAGAGTGTCCAGATCCCTCTGAAGAGCTTTCCTACCCTCAAGCAGATCAACACTCCTACCTAAGTTGGTGTCATCTGCAAACTTACTGAGGGTGCTCTCAATCTCCTCGACAATATCATTGATAAAGATCTCAAACAGGATATTACTCCCCCACATCCTTTTTTTGCTCACAGAATTTGTTCTTACTTGAGCCTTTTGCAGGTAAATGAGTTACAAATGCAGAGAATGTTTTGCATTTGAGAAAAAGGAGAGGAAAAAACCCACCCTACTCTTTTGCTCTTGCGAGCCACCTTAACAGATTTACCAAGAAGGACAAGTCAGTCCATCTTGAAGGCTATAATACTATTTCACTTTGACATCTGTTCTAAGGTAATGGTATCTATCATTAACAATGTCATTAGTGACCACTTTCAGTCCATTGTTCTCAGTGTCTAAGCTGGCTATAAAGATCTCATTTTAGACACTTAGCTCTGTGCATATGCCCTTTCATGACATGGCACTCTGGGAAGAAATGCTTTATGACTGATTATACTATAACCATTCATTTTCATTTAAAAATACAGCACATGAGATCTCAAATGAGAGGGCAAGCTAAAAAATGACAAGTTTTTCAAGCATTCATTGTTATAATACTCAGCATCTTCTAATTAAACTACACTAGCCAAACATTAGATGTATAAAACATTAAATCAAAGGGAACAGCTGAAAAAGTGTAAGCTGTTTTAAGTGAAACTGAGTGTATCCTTCTGTGTTAACTGTTTTTAAAAATGTGCAAGGCATATTCACAAAAAAATGACAATTCTGGGTTGAGGACAAAAAAAAAAAAAAAAAGACCAAATATGTAACATTACACCTAAACTCTCACCTGATTTTTCAGGATTTACCCCATGTGAGATCATAAGTCTTATATGACTTAAAAAACTACTCCGTCACATTAGCTATATGAATGTCTCTAAATAAGCTAATATTAGCCAAGCTGCCTGTCCTCATACATATGCAAAGTAGAATCATGAAAGACAATGCTGCTCAGCATTTCACCTCCACCTAGAAACTTTTAGACTAGCCTAATTGAAGATTCTGGAGTTAAACCAATACCTCTTGATTACTTAGTAACCTCAGTGCTCTGGTTTAGGCCCAGTCCCATCTTCTCCCTGCATGACACTGTGGAGCCCAGTCTTGCACTGGGTTCATCCTTTACAACCCCTTGAAGGCAAAGGAGTCTTGTGCTTGGGTGGCATTACTGAAAGGGTGGCTTTAGTTCACTGACTTCACCCAATTCATTCAAGCAGCAGCCCAAACTCCACAGATGTCAGTGGAAATTGTGCCTATCTTCTGGGTGACATTGCTCTTGTGAGCATGAAACCCCATTGTTCCCATTCATTTCATTAGGATAATGTTGTGAAATGTTTTCAAAACAGTTTGTAGGAAGATCTTTTTTGTTTTTCCTCTCTTTTGGTGAAAGATTCTATGGTGGTCAGATGAATTTGAAAGAGAAAATTAGTAAGACAGATAATGTGAGATCACCAAAAACAAAGAGGTATCTGCTGAAACACCTCACACTAAGAGAACTGCAGATAACATAGAGTAAAAATGAACATTTTTTATATTTATATTGTGACAGAGAAAGTTTTGAAGGGTAGCAAAGGCAAACTAAGAAAAAAAAAAAGGGAGAATGGCTTTCAAGTCAGCATGTTTTCCATAGACAGCTGGATTTTTTAGAGCATACTTAGTTAAAACAGGAATGGGACTATATATCTTTAAACTCATAAAAACATGACAGCAAGTGTGATGATATTTGTATGCCTACATAGAATAATGTCCTTGATATTCTAGACTCAAGGTATTTCTATAAAACATAAAAGCCATGCGGGTGAACTCCAGGCTACATCAGTATGAGCTTTGCTACTAGGTTCAATGGGAGTTGATTTTAGTCTGACAATATGAATTATAAATGATAAAACTAAACAATTACTGAGACAAATTCATGCATTTATATAGGTAGTTACTTGGCCTATTAGAGATCAGGAGCCCAGTAAGGTTGTAATTTTGCTACATCTCTAGGCTCATGTGTATGTCCACTCTTCTATGGGCTTCAACTGGGGTTTATTATGGCTTAATGGGATCTCTGCATTGGCTTCATTGTGCTTTGGACAAGGCACATTAAATATGAAATCTGAATCAGCGACAGAATTTGAACAACGATCAAAACACTGCTCACTGTTTGGTGATTAAAATTCTATCACACCCCACTTGGGTGTAGTCAAAACAACTGGACTGATCTTAAACAGATTAATCTCTCTTAATGTTCAATTTATTATGCTTGATGGTTGAAACCAGTTTGTGTGTGTAAAAAATGCATTGTGTATGTAAAAAATTGCATGTAAAAATCATCCAATATTCTTCTTGCTATTTGTGTTACTCTTCCTTCCAAATTTTAATGCATTCTGTACCATCAGTTTGTTATTATCACTTGCTCATATCACAGCAAAGCACAATCATGCAGGTAGGAGGTAAAGGAAGCGAAAAGAAGAAATTCATTACCTGCTGCAGTTTGCAGGTGCTCGGCTTAGAAACACCACTGAGTTAATTTTGATGAATAAATGGGCCAGACAGCATTGACCAGATGGACTTCCAGAGGTTTTGGGTGAATCTAGCTGCATCTTTTCTTTACAATAAACACAGCAAAAGCACAACAGAGGCTTTAAATTCCATGTCAGTGTTTTACCAAAGCACAAATTACAATGCAGAATTTTAAAAAAGACAAAATCAGAGTGAGATAAATTGAGACAAAAGCCCATGTTGAAGAAATCTTTTCCCTCTGATCAGCTGTACAAGGCATGTCCCTGATAGTGGGTTTTTATTCCACCAATTTATATTGACTTCCTGGGTTGCAACAAACTCACAAAATCCCCTCTGTGTCCCTAAGATTTTCTTCTTCCTTTCATCTCTCAGGCCAGTTAATGTCTGTGCCTTCTTTTTCTCAATGGTCTCCATGCCACTTTTCACTGTCCTTTGCTTTCCTGTTTCTCCCTGCAAGCTTCACAGCTAACTGGAGACATACCTGGTGGCCTGAGCAAACAAGAGACATACTCAACATAGAGGGAGTCCCAGGTGTTAACACAATTCTTTCAGTATGCAACACTATGCAAAGACTAAACTCTCAATATTTTGACAATGGAGACTATTGTGCTTAATTTAATGGCAATGGAACCGGAGAGGGCAAGTTTCAAAGCTCCACTTGAATTGGATTTGAGCATTTGTTTTTGTTAGCTCTAACTCACACTAAAATGAAAAGAATGGTAAAATTGGAAAGACAGAGTATAGCTTGTTGTTCCAGATCTTTCTTGCAAACTCACTGCAAAGAACAGGCTCTAGAGCAAGCCCTTTATAAATGATAGGTCATGGCAATGAAAATAATAAAGATTATTCTACCCCACTTACTAACCCTGTAAACACCACATTTTTTTTTAAGCATTTCAGAAGGGAGGGATGAGTGGAATATCCTGATCTTTTGTTCACCAATTAAATCTAATTTCTGTCAGTTGACTGTTCATTAATAAGAAATTTAGGGCCTGCATACCTAAAGAACCACAAAGTAAGGCAGTTGCAGTAATGAGCAAAGGCATATACATGTGTGTGCAAAGCTCTGTGCCCTCACACAGACACATTAACCTAAACCTAAACTAGAGCATTTTTCTGGCTCTAGTTTTGATCCATTTGGGATCTAATCATAGAAGAACAAGAAAATTCTGTGTCAGCTGAGTAGTTCAAAGTTTGTATAGACTGGCTAACACTGTCGACATGCTCAGTTGCTTATTCAAACTTTTTGTTGGTTGTCCAAGTTTTCCTTCTGAACCAGGGCTGATTGCATACTTCAAAATCGTGTTTGCAAACATTTTTCTGCATTCTGAGCAGCTGCTCCATTCATTCATGTTTTTGCTGCTTTTTATTTACTATTCATGAACATCTGGACTATTAATATTCCGTTTGCATAAGTGGTTGAAGAAATGCTGTTCCCTACATTAATACCCATATAACCCTCATGAAGAGTTAAGCATTCACAGAAAACCAAAATTTTTAGCACTTGATAATGATTTTTTTCTTTGCTGAACATTTTACTTGTCCAATCATGAAGCAAAATGAATGGCAAAGCACACCTTATAAAAGGCAAAAGTTAATGATTGAATGGTTCGTGGTTATCATATATGCTAAAAATGATTAGCATAAGATTTTCATCAAAGACTCACTATCATCAAATCAACCACTCTAAGAAGCAGCAGAAAAAGAGTTAAAATATTTGGATTGTTTATTCATGGAAAATATATTTCATATTTCCATAATGACAAACTTTTGAGGTCTGCTTACTGCTAGCTGTGAACTTACTTTGGTGTCTTTGAAGTATTGCTAAATTCCCTCTGGGATTTATTTGTGTTTGTTGCCAGATTTTATATCCCGATGGGTGCCAGATGACAGGCTCCTCGCATTTCAGTAGGTATTTTGAGAAGAAGATGTCTTTTACTACTTCCTTTTCTTTTCTACCCAACTCATCATTTCACAACCTGACTCTAAGCAGCTGTCACAGGTTCTTCCCAGATTTGTAAGCAATAAGGATGAACATTGGTGAGTTCAAAAGATTTGCACACTCATAACTTTCAGGTTGTTCTACCTAACATCTTCTATTTTTTGGGGGTTTTAAAATTATCTTTCTGTACTTCTTCTTCCATTTTTTTCCTGTTGTAGGGTGAAAGTACAAAAAAACCCTAGCACTTCTTATGGCTTTTTGAAAACTGAGACATTTAAATTGAGACTGGGCTTAAATCATGAAGAAAGGTGAAGAATAAAACTGCTTAGGAATAACATGGCCATAAATCTCAGGATTTAACCTCAGTTTCCTCCAGCTGAAGCCACTATCTGTATCACTGATCTATAGTCAATGTCTGTTTTCTGATAAAATACTAATAACATTTTTAATATTACTATTTTTAAAATGACATAAAAAATATTCCCCAGAACACAGAGAGAGAAAGAGACAGAGAAAGAAGGAACGTCAGCCACCTGTCCTCCTAGAAAAGCAGTTAAACGCCTAGAGTTGCAACTAAGCCACTCCCCAGAACAGCAATAGCCAGACTGAGGTTTGAGTCCCCAGGCTGAATTTGTCAGAATCAGCAGACTCCTTTTTAATGTAGTGAGACACCCTAGTAAGTGTGACTGAGTAACATAAAAGGCCAAGGGATTTATCATTTGGGACCGGTGACAAAATGTCTGGTCATACTAGCCACCAATGTTTACACACAGTGCATGTAAATCCATGGAAAATGAGGGTCATGATATCTCTGTTAAGTTTTTCTGAAGTTAAATATTTAATAAAGTTACTGCAGGAGTCATTTCCAGCACAATGCAGTACTGAGAGTTTTGTTGTGCTGCCCAGAGGCATGGGAACCAGGTCCTTTCATGTGCAGTGAGAACTTGCATATTAAATTAGACCTACAAACTTTTATTGCTTTATCATGTACAGCTTTTTGGCATCAGACTTTTTCATTACTCTTGTGAGGCTCATATTGGCATAAGAGGTCCTCTAGCACAGTTCTGGTTGGGAATCAGAGTTAAAAAAATATGAAATTTTTAATTAGTAAATTTGTACTGTGTGAAAAAAGTCATAGCTCTATCTAAATATGCTGTTTATTCAGCTCCAGTTCATTCAGCAATATACAACGTAACATGAAATAATTATTTTCTAACACTTTGAAAAACATGATTGACATGGAAGCATCCAAGTCATGCAGATAATAATAACAGTAATAACTAAAATACTAAAGAAATGCTTTGTACGTGAAAATTTTTATACATTAATCTCAGTTTGGAAAACTATGTTTTTTTACTCAGGAAACATTCAGATACTCAAGATCTTTAAAAATATTTGTTTGACATTACTTCTGATGACAAACTTTAACCCATTTTATGCTAGGTTATACTTCTAGTATATCTGCTTATTGTATTTTAGAACCTACACTGCCTTAACACATATACTTACAGCTAGGTAGACAACCTGTATCCACAAAATTCAGAAGCTTAGATCTAAATTGCCTACACTTATTATCTGTTTTTGGAAGACAATGTGACTTAAAAGGAGGCAGGTGGTGTATCACCCAAAATAAGAAGAAAGAGACTGGTGGTAGATAAAAGCTTCCAATTGTTGCTTCACATTGACAGTGATAACCAAAACATCCTAACAACAAAGTGAGTGATGGAGTATGAAATAATATAACTTTATGTATCTTTCTACATGATTTGTCACATCACCTACAGTATTTGATGTATGCATTGCAATTAATGCCCAGATATGATGACACTATAAAAACCACATATTCTTTCAATGCTAAAGAAATGCTCACTTAAGATGACAGGGCTTTCTTGTATTTTACTTGTAGACCCCTTGCACTTAAATATAGTAATTTCAAAATCATACTGAATTTTTCAAATGCATCCAGCAAAATATTTGGTCTTGTTATCCAATAAATATTAATTTGTTACTATGAAATGTGAAATAAGCCAAAAAGATGGAGACATCCAATATTTTATTTTCAATTAATGAGCATTAGCTTTTTTGTAATTATGATTTTTTAAATGTTATTTTTAACTATCATACCTTGGGAGATAAAGTTAAATGTTGACATTTAGCTATTCTGCTGTCTATGCAAAGCTAATGAAATTGCTAATCAAACCCACTTCTAAACATGCATCATTAATATTTATAATGTAAATGAGTTTAGGAAGGAACTACTGTTTGGAAAAAACCAGAATACCTCTAAAGCACTGTCATAACACAAGAAAGGGTAATAGACTGCCATTCAGAATATTATTTTGAAAGAAAAAAATATCTGTGGTGCATTGAACTTCCTTAGTATATTGTTACCTTCAGTGCAGGGCAACAAATTCAGTGATAAGAAAATATAGGGATTTTGGAACAGGAATAGGTCCACAGAGCAGCCCCCAAGGCACAGGGACTGGGGAGAGAGTGCAGGGGATAAGCAACGCAGCTCTGAACTGTTTGCACACAACAAATGTTCCTCTCTACCTGGAGCTGGAGGCTTCCAGCACCATACCGCTGCACTTCAAGCCAACGGCCAAACTCCTGTTGAACCCATTAGGAGCAGGAAAAAGTCCCTTAATCTTCCTATGTCATGAGGATATTCCTCATTAAAGGACCTTATTCCTGGGTGTCTACTCTGCTTTTGTTCAGTCGTTACTCAGGTAAATGCCTCTTAGAGCCTTTAAGGTCAGTGCCCTGTAGGTAGCATCCACCTGCTCTTTAGCTTAATTTCTGAAGCAGTGGTAGAAAAATGCTGCAGTTATATCTAAATGACTTATGTGTTCACTTTCATCTTTGCAACTGTATTGTATTCTGTGTGGGTTTTTTTGCAATAAAGACTGCTGGGAGAAATTGTCTCTGGGCTTTTCTGTACAGAAGTGTTATACTTTAGTCCCTATTTTTCTCTTGTCTAACAGAAAAAGCTAAACAATGACAATAGAACAATAACCAGCCTGATTTTAAACCTGTTTTCAATATAACTATAATTTTTTCTCTTAAGGACACTTACTTCTTGATAATTAGTTTCTGGCAATTCATTGTTGTTTGCGTTCACACAAAGTAGGCACAGAGTTATAGACAGCAGAGATAGGAAGAAATACTATACTGATCTAATCCAGACTTCTCATCCTTTAATGTATAATTATTTCTTGAATTTGATTTTATATATATTAGTTTTATTAGAAATATACAGATAAGAGCTTAAAATGTCTATCTTCCATTAGATCTTTTGCAATATTTTTTCCATGACCAAATAACTCAGACTTTTTTTTTCCCTGATAATAGTCTAAATTATTCTTTTTAAAAATTTCATTCTATCATTCCCCACTTTTCAGATACTTGTATTCCTAAACAATAATTATTTCTTTCTCATATTTAAATTACTATTTTCAAACATTGCAAAAAATAAATGAGCTTCACTAAAAATCAAACATACTGAAGACATGTTAATTCCTTACATTTTTAAGAGAAAAATATCATGATCAACACCAGTCTATTTTCATGCAACACTGTCTTGTGAAATCAAAAGTGGTTTTGCTGCTTGCTATTACCTACAGGCTTATTAGAGCTGAAAATTAACTATATGTGTGACCTGGGGATTCACTTCAGTTCTTATATTAGGTGTAGGCAAGTAAACAGTGCTTAATATTGAGTACATGTGAATAATGATGCTGGAAAAATGTGGTATTTTACTTGAATATCAACTGTTATATCCCCAAGCATATTCATATTTTTAACATATTCAAAGTGCATCTTTTAGAGGAAAGATGAATGTACAGTATGAATTGGATACAGGAAGAAGAATGTAGAGTTTCCAAATATTCAAATGTGAAATTATAAAAGTATTTTCTCACTCTTTGTTATGTAAAGTTCAGCATACATCTAGCATTCCTGCAACAAATTCCTACCCTGCAACAAATGCCTTTTCTTAATAAAACTTGACTTTGGCAAGGATCAGTTGACTAATTTGTTCCTCAGCATCCCTGGCTTGAAATCAGAAGAAGACTAATGATGCAGTCAGTAGATACTTCTCAGTTTGTACAGGTTTACCCAAGGCATTGGACATCTGTTTATGAGAGATCATGCTGTGAAAATGCCTACATAGTGTCATCTTTCATCTTAACAAGTAGTGGAAATAACAATTAACATCCTTGATTTATGAATTTTTTTTTCTTAGATTTTTTGGTAGTTTGTCAGCTCTTATTTTCTTTATTCTCCAGAATGGATATTTTTCACTATTAATTGTCTTTATTCTTTGGCTATGAATTTGTACCTTATTCTGACTGGTATGACGGTGTTGTAGTACAGCTAACAAGAAGCATTTAAGAGCTGAATGTGGAAAAACACAAGTCTGCTGTGAACTTTTGCTTTGTTGGTACCAAAGTAACTCAATAGGAAATAAGAGCTTGCATTACCCTTTCCTTTCAGTTCCTAAGAGTTTCTAAACCAACTTATTGATTGCCTGTAAAATATATATATAACTATGTCAGTAGTCATCATTATTCTGACAATGATGAATGGTTTTGTATGTATTTACAAGGAGTTCTTTGGAGAGGGGGGGAATTATGTTTCAGCCCATTGATGGCTACTGCACTCTTTCTTCAAAAACCCTTGTGAATAGTCACAGCCAGTGTTTTTTTAAGAGTGGACATCAACACATTGTTATTTCTGTTGTTTGAAATAGTAGCTTCTTTGGAAACTACAATTTTCTTATGTAAATGTTGTTTTAATCACAAACCAAAATTAAACCACAGCTACAAACCAAATTAATTACTTATCACTTACATGAAGAAACATTTATGAGATGAAAGCACCAAATTAGTAGGTGTAAGTGTAAAGGATTGGTTTTTTAAAGCCTTCAAAGAAAATCTTTAATTCTTTATTGTTAATAGTAAATTCTTTGTTAATAGTATCATCCTAAGCCTAACCCTAAATGTCTGCCACTTCTTTATTTTTATTAACTTTCTCTATGTAAACCTTATCATTTCATGTATCAATGTATCAACTGTTATCCCCCAGATCTACCTGAATTGGCATAGCCATACTAGATAGATAAAATCTTAGCTATAAAAAGTATTACTGGACATTGGAAGAAGAATAAACTTTTCAGTAAAATCTGAAAAGGTGTAATTTTTTTAATGAGCTCTAATAAGATGAGTAGAAGTTTGTAGTAGAAGATGCTTTGTATGCAAGAGTGTATACTGTGGATTAGACTCTGCAGAAGTGGTTTAGTTTAATAATTTCAACAGAAAGCCCACTAAGATACTGTCAGTGCTATATGCCACATTTCAAGAGCCAAGATTTATTATTATTGATCTTTGGTGTTAGAAAAAAGAACAACTTTCTATTTTCTCTCAAGTATCTTTGTTCATTACCCTGTGCAGCTCCACAAAAAGAAAGGAAATGGATAATGCAAACTGAGAAGCTTTTTATGCTCTCATATGGGCATTGGGGAGGGGACTTGTAGGATTAGGTGTGTAAGTTCATAGTGAAAGTACATTGGGCAAAAAGCTGGTCACAGTGGAATGAAAAGTGAAATTCACTGACTGCACTTGGCCAGGATTGCAGACTGAATTTTTCTGTCACAAGCCACCTTTTATGGTTCACCAGTCTTTACATCAAGAGAATGTAATAACTTAAAAATACTTGCAAGAAGGAAAACATTATGAAGTGTAGTCTATCTTTGTATCTTACTTTCATTAATACAGATATTTTATATTTCCCACAAGAAGACACATTTGGGTCTTTTCGGTTGATATTTAGCATGATTTGTACATGGTTCCACTCTTTCATTCTTTTGATATGCATGATTTCAAATTATCTAACTCACTCTATCTAAGCATCCTTTTGGTTTTCTGTTACTAGGTATTACAACATATTAATTACAGTCTGGTAGATTACAAAATTTATTATACTTTGTCATGCAATAATACTTATGATCTCACTGAAAGCAACAGACTGTAACAGAATATGTTTTCAAATATTTTACTGAAAATAACAGTGAGGAACAATGAAATGATTGTATTTATATCCACAGAGATAAATGTTTATGATGCATTTACAGGTATAAAGAAATATAGATAGACTTACTATATGTAGTATTTAAATGATTGAGAAATGTTCTTCTTCAGTACTACATATAAACACGTGTACTGTATGTGTGCTTATACCTCTCTCAGTATCTGTTCTATATATATCTATGTCTGTATTTACGTGCATGTGTATAATGCTGCACATCACAAACCTGCATTGCTCATCACTCACAGGGTGAGAGCAGTGCCTGTGGGAGAGCTGGGCACGTGACTTTTGAAGATATTGCTGTGATCAGGGCAGAGCTCAGAGTTTGTCTGAGCTGCACCTCCCCATTGAGCAACCTCACATTCCTCCCTCCCTGGTCAATGGATTTTTGTGGGAGGCTAACAACACCTCAGTACCAGATAATTTAAACAAAAGTCCTCTCCAGATTCTCATGCTGCTGTAAGTACGTACGTACTGCAGAGCTCAAGAATTATGCTAACTCCTATGTGAAGAATTCTTTCCCATTAACTCCTTGTGAAACACATGCTGTTCCCCCTGTGTCTGGGCAGGCTGGGTCACACCCTGTTGCTGCATGCTTTGGAGCAGAGGTGTGCATGGTAGTGGTGTGGCGAGCCTGCCTGTGCTTCTTCCCTCTTAACATGTAGTCTCATGCGAAGTGGCTTCCTTCAGGTTCTAGGACACCCATGGGAGCACTGTAACACAATAAAACTCCCAAATTCTGCTTCTCTAGGAAGCAGAAGTTATACAGGAAAAAAAAAAAAAACCAAACAAACAGATGAGGTTTTGATTTTTGCTTATGAAATTACCCACAAGTGTCAAGTGGTGTAACCCTTTTGCTGCAGGTGATGCCATTTCTCTCTCTCCCCCACTCAAAATTGCACATATGCATTATATATATTTCTCAATTTCCTTAGTGGAGAAAGACAAGAAAACAAAAAGCTCTTTAAGTACTTCAAGCACAAGCACCTTCTATCCATCATGGAAGTCCTACTTCTTTCTCACACACAAAGCAACGTACAGACTGAAACCAAACACCTGAATTTTGTGAGTGAATGTGAGGACATAATAATACCCTGCAGCCTATAACTGTGTTAGTTCCTCCTCTTCTGTCTTTTATAATATTTTGTATGGAATATAAATATTGCAGATACTATGTCAACATCTTAGCTTTCCTTCCCTCCTGAAGAATGTTAACCAAAGTGTTCTAAATACATTAGATCCAAAGATGATGGATTACAAGTCATGTAAAACATGGCACAGCTCAACTGTCTCATTTTTCATGGGTTTATTTTTTTTTGTTGTTGTTCTTATTGCACAGTTTACCTGTTTTATCTACAGAACTGCACTGCACCAAACTAGTTCCTATGTCTTAGAGACAGAGCCTATTAAATACATTTTACTTTTCCATAAATGTAAAATTTCAAATTGGTAGCTTTCACCACGAATAACACAGTTTATGCCTGGTTCTCTGTTGTTTTTTCTGGAAATCTTCCTAAGAGATTAGATTTCTAAATACTGACTTCACTACCAAATTACGATATATGACTCACCACACATAGATATTACAAGTGATTTGATATTCATGCATGTATATTTGCAAAAGCAATAAATGTTGTATACCAAAATAAATAAAATAGAAGAAACATTAAAGATATAGATGAAAAATAATGTATTAATATTGCAGTACCAGAGAATAAAATAACAGAAAAAAAATTTTATATATTGACTAAATGTGTTCTTCTTGTAATTGCATTCCCTGCATTCCAGCACAGAGAAATGTCATACACTGATAGGTATTGCAAGTGGATTGTTTGACAGCTTTTAAAAATAAAGGGGACATTATCTCTGAGAAACCAGACAGTACCAAAAAATCTTGCCAATATCCCAAGAAACTTACAGATTTACATGGCAGATAATCTAAAATTGTATACTATCTCCAAAGTATTAGTTCAGCGTGCCTTTCGAGTATAAATGTTGCATTCAAGTCAGGGAAAGGGATCACAAGATCTTGTTCCAGCAGACATGACTTTGAAAATCACCCAGAGCTGCTCAAGGTAGTTGTAGCTCAGAACTGTGAAATACCTGAAGCAAAAATATGACTCCATATTTGGTTTGAGCTTTTAATTTTTTGTTAAATGATGGGTTTTCACTATATATTTTCATTTCTTAGCAAAGAAAATAAACTCTGATGGCATATTGTGTTATTAGCTAACTTAATTTCTTAACTGTGAATATATAGATTGTATTAACCTCATAAAAATGACTAGAGCAGAAACCAGCAATAATCACAGTGTGTGCAGGTGAAACAAATGTCAATGGGAAAGCGTTCGCAAGGAATTGCTCAAACTTTTGGAATTACCAAGAATATTAAAGAGAAGCAAGGCCAGTGCTCAGTGGCTAAAAATCCTTCTGCTCCCATGCTGTTCATGTGTTAGAACCAAATACTGAAAACCTCATACACACATCTGCAATTGCCAACAAATCATTTTGTCCCCTCTATTGCAGAACGAGCCTAAACGTAAGATGGATCTGACTGCTCTGTAACAGTACACTGTAAATCTTTGA
This sequence comes from Megaceryle maxima, assembly GCA_024605025.1. Classification (NCBI taxonomy): domain Eukaryota; kingdom Metazoa; phylum Chordata; class Aves; order Coraciiformes; family Cerylidae; genus Megaceryle; species Megaceryle maxima. The sequence goes on from JANHGN010011202.1 coordinate 15,390, forward strand.
CTGTGTATAGCTAAAAGTCTTTTATGGTATCAACAGAAATATATATACAGAGACAGAATAACTAAGTTTACCTGCTTTCTCCATGTTATCTGTTCCTCACAAATATAAACAAACCTGCATGGGTTTTGTTATACTGTAATTTCTCTGCTGCTCCAAGACTTTCCAGTTTCTATGTCTTAGAGACAGATCCCATTAAATATGTTTTACTTTCCTATAAATGTAAACTTTGAATCAAGAGCTTTCACCATGAATAACACTGGTTGTGTTTGTTTCTCTGTTGTTTTTCTGGAAATCTTCCTAAGAGACTAAGCTCTGTCGGGGGAGTGCTTTATCTTCTCTCCTGTTTCAAAATTAGCTCCCATGTGCTAAGGCAATTGCTCTTTACTAACCCTGTATGGATCATGTCCTACACCTTAACTGAAGTACCCTATCTCATAATTTTTGCTACCAACTATCCAACTGCCAAGCACCTACTCAATGTCATTCAGATTTTGTAGTGTTCTGTATATAGGTATATTAATTTATAGGCTTCTTACATATAAGTGAGAGTGCTACCTTGGACTGCTATTGCTGTCACTGGGATTTGGAAAGATTTAACGTTTCTGAGAATGACTGTAGAATCAATGGATTATTGATTACCTATGCAAAGTATTTCTATTCTTATTGAACCTCCCATTTTTCTCTTTCTTTTATTGTCTTCTTAGATCCACTAACCTTTTCCTCACAATATGTCTTATATTCAGACATAGGAGTTTTATAGCCAAGTCCAAGTTTTAGTACAAAGATTTTGCTATTTGCAGAAGCTGTTAAAATTACTTTTTCAGTGCCTTGTTCAATTTACGTGATCCCTAAAATCCTGCAATTTTTGGCTATAGGGGAATGTTGCAACCCAAGGGGTTGGTGTTTCCTTTCTTCCCTTGTATCACGGCAGACAGAAGGATTGCATTTTCAGACATGACCATAATGTGTGCAATATTTTCCCTCTTCCTTTTCTAAAACCCTAGCGATTTTTTTATTATGTGTTTCTCTATTTTTTTCACTCTAGCCAGTCTCCAGTAAACTCTAAAATGATCTTATGATGCTTATATTTTAATCTTCAAGCTTGCTTAGCTTTCCCTTTTATTTTTATTCCCTCTTTTTCAGTTACTATGATGTTCCTACAAGTTAATCTCTTGTTACAGCTCTCCTCAGATTGGCATTATGCTGTAAGGCACCAAATGTTCCCTGGCACAAAGTTGTAACATGACTGCAATTGACTTAAACTTGCTGAATATAAGTCAATAGCACAGGTACAGCATCTACCGCACTAGAGATGCTGGATCTGTTTCTGTTAGACTACGCACAAGATCTAGCAGTGAGAAGTCAGAAAAATAACTGTATTTACCTTCCCAGGAAGAACTTGCAGGAAAGGGCATTTGAGGCTGGATCAGTGACATGACAGAGGTTTAGATCTTACTTGCTACAGTGATGGCTTTGACTTCCCTACCCCACTGTTGACCCATATGAGAGAGAGGTAATTGATGACAGCCTGTTACCAAAAGCAGGTTATAATACTCCTGTTGTCCATCCACACAGGCAACCTAATTTTCTCCTGTGTCTAGAAGCCAGTTTGTTTCAAACAACTTCATTCATGGATTAGTTTTGCAGGTGAGCTGTTTGGACATAGTGTTGTTCAATATTCCTAGCATGTCGATGTCAAGGATAAAGGGCATTATTATTCTTACTATTATAGCACTGACTGTGCAGCTTTGGCAGTGCAGAAGATGAACTTGATAGTCCCCATTCTTTAGGTTATTTCTGAGCAATTTCCAAATGAAGTTGTAACCCTAAGCCAGATACAAGTTTAGGACATGAACAATATATTAGCTTTTTTTCTTATTATTATGCATGACTGAGATCCAGTAATACATAAGCATTAACCAGCTGTTTTATGATTTAGTTGGATATTTTTTCTTTTTTTTTTTCCACTTCTTATAGGGATGCCAATATGCTTATAGTTATTATTACTTTTTAAAAATCTGTTGTGCAGTTTTTTCTCTTTCTTTTCCATTTTTCTTTTATTCAATTCATGCAGTGTTGCCATCTTCTTGAAGCTTCTCCTCACAATTATTTTTACTCTTCTGATCACACTTATAATACTGTCACATCTTTAGGACTGGCTGAAGTATAGGTCATAAAGAACTTGGCTTTTTTAAAAAGACTGTTTTAAAAACACTGCTTGTTTGCAGATAATCCATGCAAAACACTCAGAAAGCATTCATTATTTTGAAATGTTTACAGAATAGATCAGCTCAATATATTTCTGCCTATAGGCTGCTTAAATTTTTTAAGACTTAAGAAATTAAATTTCTTAAATTTCTTAAGACTTTAAGACATCTTTGCTGAGGAAGAATTTTATAGAACATATGAAGAAAGTTAGGGATTGATTTTGACAAATTTGGACATTTGAGAGACAACGGTTTCGCATGTCTAAGGTCTCAGTAAAAACCTGCAAGACCAATGCATCCCATGTTGTGTGGCATGGCAAGGACATAAATTAGTTAATAGTGGCTGACCTGCACTACCTCCTTCATTTTCCAAAACAGTTCATAAACTGTGAAGAACACTTTGGATGTACTACGTAAATGTGCAAGTGGGCAATGAAAGCAGCTTGAAGACCAGCAGATACTCAGTAGTTAATAGTTAAAGAATAGAATATGCACCCGCAGACAGAAGAATCTATGTGATAAATCTATTATATTGCAAGACTTATGCTTTTTTACTTAAGATCAACATACATATACTTATATTACAACATATATTTTACATTACAGCTTTACTGAAGTCTCTCTATCTCTTCTATTTGTCTCAGTTTCTCACTGAAATGAGAAAACACTCTCGTTGCTCCTTTGGCAATACAGTGTTTATATCCCCTAAATAGTAACTGTGAACTTTTTACTTGTATAGAGACAGGCAAGAGAGTTCTTACATAAAATGTATTAAATAATACACTAAACTAACACAACAAGGTTAGCAGTCATAGGACCCTGTGCCTCTGTGCATGCATATTTAAATGTTAGAAAGTTCAAGAAGCAAATGTAAATTAAATCCTATCTTGGAATAGAACTTGGGTTGGCTCTCTATTTATTTGCAAGGCCAATTTTTTTTTCCCCTCATGAGATCTTGATCAACCAGTGGGGGGAAGGGGCAGTGCTTTGGAGAAGAATCTGTAGAGAAAGAGAGGCTTTATGTTGAAGTAATTTTTTAGGAAGCTTAACTATATAAACCTCAATCACGTGTAAAACTCTTTCTAAACATTTCCAGATGCTGTCTGGAATAGTTATCTCAGGCTGAACGTGATATTTAGGTAAGTACCCCAAGTTTAATATATATGTACACGTGGTAACTCCCAACCACATTTCTCCCAGGTCACTGCCTTATGCATAACACACAGCACTTTCTATTCACATGTCCACACAACTGAGAAAGACTAAGCAGAACCAGCCCATTGTAACACACATGCATTTGCTCTCCCTCTCCCTACTCCCCTAAAAGCCTTTGGAGGAGGATGAATGACAATAAGAAGAACTAACTGACCGTGCTGACTAAAAACTTCAGGGACTTATAGGAAACGCTGGCTTTGTTATTAATGACAGTGTCAAGAAATCAATGAAGATTGCATGTTTCTCCTGATAATATCCTGGACTACATTCCTCACTGGCAGCTTTCTCTGTTACTTAATACAATTGGCCTGTACTTGAGTATCATGCCAGCAAAAAATGGTGAAATCCTTCAACGCTACAAAAGAGCATATTAACATATACATTATTCTCTGCCATAGACTATAGGGGTTCAAAATGCAGTTTTCATCTTTATGTGGCTGCTTGCCAGCTCCCATATAAGCACAGCAGCATGGCCCCAGAAAGCAATCCAAGCACTTTTTTGTTGTTGTTGTTGGGTTTTTTTGTTGTTTTTTGTTTGTTTGTTTGTTTGTTTTGTTTGGTTTCTTTTGTGTGTGTGTGTGTAATGGACATATGAGCTGCCAATAAATTGCAGGAATACAAAGTCTTCCTTTCTCATTTTCTTTCCACACACACTGAAAATTCAAATCTAAAAAAGGAAACAAGAAATAACAAGATGTTTGTCCACTAGCTTTATGGAATTAATACAGAGAAATTCCCAAATAATGTAATTCTTATAATGAGAAATTTCAGAATAGAATTACACGTTGACACTGGCTCTTGAGTTCAGCACTTTATGATACTATTGCCCACCAACAAAACATTTGACATAAATGGCTAGGCTATTAACTCACCCTTGGAGGAAAGTGTCTTACAGTTCTCATCCTGCTTGTCAAGAGGAATTTGCAAGTCTTACAATGCGTTTAATGAATTCTCTAGTGCTTGCACATTCAATTTCCATCCTTTCTTTTTAATCTTTAGTGATTTTAGCAGCAATGTCCTGGGAACCATTTTGGTACAAAAACTCTAATAAGGAAAAAAGCAGGGTGACATTTAATTAACAAAATTAATTAGTGCTAAATAGTGAAAGAGCATCCTCTAGCCATTTATGAGACAACAGCTGAGAATGGAGGACTGCTGCGGATGACAGCTGGAATTTGTGCTCAATTAAAAATTAAAACACATTCTGAGAATATAAGAAAAAAATAGTTTCTACACTAAAATTTTTCATGATCTTAAACTTCTGTGATCCTAATATCATAATGTTGATTTTCAGACTTTTCTGAGGTGCCACCCTGACAATTTTCCACTGGAGATATGATAGTCTATAGAGAGAATTTAAGATTGCTAATAATAACCTTATTTTTCTTTTGTGACCCTTCAGAAAGTATCTGCAGGGCTTCCCCTCCCCCCAAGGATTTTGTAGAACAGAGCTTGATATTCTAATCATGTAATTGAATATGAAGTTTAATGAAAGTAAGAGCTGAAAATAATCAGTTGCATCCACCATTCCCACTAATTAGATATTGTATAGTTCTTGGACCACTTTAGTTTTATGAACCAATTGAAAAACAGTTTTTAAATGGTAAAAAAGAAGCAACTGTGCTTTAGGACAGAATTTTTTTATTATTTTAACTCACTTCTGTTTACTGCTCCTAACTCTCTACGACATAAAATCAAGGAATAAATGCCACAATGTAAGCTTAGCCTGTGTGGCGTTTTTTATTTCTTCTAGCTCTGATTTTTAGTACTAAAAATGTAAAGTCAGAATAGTACAAATTAAGATAAAACTGTACTCAATGATTTGTTTGTAGGAATAAGAAATAAATGATCCTAACATATATACTGAGCTCTTCAAAGACAAAAGGCTACAAAGGAGTAGATGTAGTCTGTACTCATGCCAGAATGTTTGTTGTTCTATTCTAGAAAGCAGACAAGGCAGGTTACCCAATATTCCTTGAGCATTCAGGTAGTTTTATCTTTTTGTGGATGAACTCTCATTTTCTGTCAGGGGGGTGTGAAAACATACAAAGATGTTTCCCCTTGTTACGTGTTACGGAGCCTAACCAAGGTTCTACTTTACTGCATTGCATTTTCTCCATTAGCTTTTCTTCCTTATACAAATAAATACCCTGCCAGGCTGCATCTGTATCACTCTGAAAGAGATGTCTCCTGAGCCACTGCCCTGGTAAGGTACAGCTGCACACCGACCTGTACATAGATCTGCTCCTAGAGACTAACATGATCCTAATATGCCTTACTCAATGATTAGGTAACCTAAACCCCACCATTTGTCAATTTGTTTTGCCCATTGCTGTTCATAAAATCCATGACAATATTGAGCTCCTTTTACTTAAAACAGCACTGGATCCAACATTGGTGTACAAGTTCTCTTCTTGTGCTTTGCCTTGTTTTTTTTTTGGGTTTTTTTGGTTTTTTTTTTTTTTAATAATCAAGATGGTTTTTTTTTTTTTTTTTTTTTTAAGATAATCTGATTATTTCCAATTGTCTGAAACTCTGCTGCATAAAAGGCGTTTTTTAAAAAAATATTTATTTTAGTTAAGGAAAAGTTGAAGCCTAAAAGAATACTGAAGATACTCTCTATAGAGAGGATGCATAGTAGATTGTCTAAACAAAACCCCAGTGTAGCAGTAAAATGCAGAAGTATTTACAGAAGGATCAGCGAATTTATAGAACAAGGAAAAAACACAGTGCGTTTGGGAGTTGGGGATTTCAGATAGCCACATGAAATATATATATAATATTCCCCAGTGTGAGCTCCAAAAGGTTGATGACATGTGCCTTCCGCAAGACAAATATGGAATCAGTTATGAAGTACTCAAGTGAATGGAGAGTAACATGAAAAGGAAAATATATGTAGTTTATGATCCAGCTGCCATGGAAAAATTATTGTCCAAAGTTAAAAAAAAGGATAATCTAAAGACTCTGAGCCAGACAGTTTAAAATCACATCATGCTTGTTATGCTTAAAATGTAATCCAATGATTATATATTTATTTATTATTATTGTTTCCTTTAATGGAGGAGATAGAACTATCTTCAGGACTTGTATTTATTTGATGACTAAAATGTTGCATCTGACCCTGCCCACATTTATGAACCTGTGAAACTGCGTATTTTTTAGTGCAGTTAAATACACCGAATTAAGGATTTTACTGTTTGCAGGATAGGTTCTACATCAACATTTAGATTCTTATGTAGTTAGACAGAGGTTCCTATAATTTTCATTGTCTTCAGTAGGAAGTATTCCAAACTTTGAAAATATTGGCCCATCTTAAATAATTTTAAAAGTCAATAAAATGGTATTGTACAAGTAGATATGCTTTATATTTATATATTTCTGAGTTGTTCAAATCCTTGAAGTGGACATAAAGTCAAAATCTAATGATTACCAAAATCAGTGGGGATCTTTCCACTGCCCTTAGGATTGAGTCACAAAAATCATAACTCAGGAACAGCTCTTTGTCTCCAGATCAATAAACTATTTTAATGTTACTCTCACTTTTCCAATATGTTCTGTTCTGATACTGAGGAATGATGCCCATTTATCATTAAATGCACACTGGAAGATTCATTAATGAATAATATTAATAATGTATTTTCCATACCTCTTTTATCCCCAAAAGAATGTTTCCTAATTAAAGTGAGGTCCTGTATAGTCTCCCAAGTGCCATCAACATAATTTAAGATTTACTGTGCTTTCACAATAGTATTATCTCACAATAGTATTCTTTCTAGAAAAAAACCACAACGGCTTTTCTTAAAGCCAAACATTAGAATGTCCAGACATGGGGAGTTAAGGAGTCCATCTGCACACTGAAACCTGTGTTAAGGGTATTCTCATGACTGCCATGAGCCCTGTGCTACAGGGATGCATCTGTCCACTGTCCAGCAATGGTTTATGATTACAGCTCTTGAGTCCCTTACATACGGGCACTTGAAAGCTCACTGGGAATGGGACATTCCCACTGGGAATGCAGCAGCAAGAAGGTAGTAAAAAAATATCTAGTTAATTGAATTATAGACCCTATTTCTACATGTTTAAGGCTGGTGAGGAAGTTTGGTATCAAGCAGTAGATGAATATGTTCCTAATTAGTTTGCAAAAATTCCCAGGAATAATATTACACATGAACAATGGGTACAAAGGTTAAGCATTTGTGTTTATACATAGCAGCCAATTTTCCATATAATAAATTAATACCATAAAAATTACAGAAATAAATGATTCCTGCCCAAGATTGAGACCAAAAATCTAAACTCATAACAACCCTTATGAAAATGTATTTTTTCTGAGAAATAATGAAATCTAAACTTAGCAAAACCATATATACAACCTGCAGTCTTTGCCTGCAACTGCTGAAGAAAAGTGATGTGTAATTCAGTTTGGTTTCCCTGCTACCCACCAGAGACCTGAGATGGAAAAACGTCACCATATTTCCATTAGTCTGACCAGAAGACAGTGGTCAGCTTTCATTTCTACTGCTCACAGATGGCCAGCAGGGAAACAAAGAAAAATAATTTCTCGGCTTTCACCTCCTAAGTTTTCTTGTGTTGTTAGTTGTCTAACAGGCATTAATGAAGTCAAGGAGTTGAAAGAAGCCCTAGATTTTCAGTGGCATGGCTAGTGGACCCAACAGGAACCTGGAAATACTCAGACAGATGGCTCAGCAGCCTATTTCCTGGCTTAGCAGGCTGTTGAGAGCTTTGGAAGGCAATCTGATTCATTTTTGGGAAAATCCTCCTCAGGGCCCACCAGAACATTTTGAAATCAAACTGAGCCACTACAATAATGAGAGTTTCACAATTAGGCAAATGCGTGACCAGACCTGGAGTATACAGAACATACTCTGTAACAAGACCAGTTGATTCTAATAATGACTTAAAAAAATATACTGTTTAAAATGTTCTATTTATATCACATTGTTTAAAATATTATTTAAATTATTTTAAAATCGATGACATTTGAGAACTGTGTTTCAATTTAATGCCAACTGAAGCCTATTTCCTTTAATCCAAACTTACAGTCCGAACATGGAGCAATGACTTGGATCATTATGAATCTAATTCAATCAACTCCATTTCCCACAGTAAATCATTCAATGTTAATGAAATAACATGAGGTCTTGTGTTTATTTGCTTTGTTTTTTTAAATGTAAGAAGGAGATAATTTTGTGGGATACCTTCTGTCAGTGCAAGATCCTAAAATGTATTTAGTATGGCACTTAATGGTAATAATAAATTGGTGGCTATTGCTGTAAAGAAAACCGTAATGAGATTTACACCCTAACATGCCTTTTCTTCTTCTCCACGGTAACCAAAGTGCTCTAAAGTCTGAGTCCAGCTGATTGCTTTTTTTAATGAATCCTAAGTCAGCCATCTCTACTTCAGAGATTTTAGAGCTGGAAGTATTAACCTGATTCTTCTGAATTACCAATCAGTAAGTAACTGAATACCCACTTAGAAACTGTGTCTCCTGGCACCCATCAAAGGGTTCAAAATCACTTTGATGGTGTCATCTCTGCAGCCCACACCTTATCAGAGAGGTTTTCAGTGGGCATAAAGTCTGCCACCAAAAGGTATTAGACCGCTCCTAGTTTCTTAACCAGTTAATTACATTGGCTTAGGGCTACCTCTGGGTTCCTTTGTCAAAGCTATATTTAGTAAAGTTTGGGATGTGAATATATTTTACTTTTGTTCTGTTTATCTGACTAACTCTGACTGCTCCCTTAGAGACTTATCTGAGAAGCTTTCCGTCCTTCTCTTTGCCTTTGATCAAAGGCTGTCAGAATTTGCTTCATTTACATTTCAGACCCACTGATTAAAACCATGTCCTTTGGGTTATGAAGTATTGTTGGATGACAGAACTAAGACAAACTGTTCTAACTTCCTCACTGCATTGTGTTACCTTGATTTTTATCACCCTGCTATTATGCCTTTTCTGTATCTGCATGCCTGTTTGGGGAAAGAGCTTTCTTGCTGCAGAAGTACTGATAATCTCTGGTTTTTAGGACAATAAATGACTCTTGGTCCCTGGGATATCATTACTGTTAAAAGTATTTTTAGTGTAAAGATAACCTGCTGACTGCTGGGAGCATAATACCATTAAAATGTTCTTCTACATGTACAGTAACACCTCTTTTTGTGAAAGCCTATGAACAGCACGCAACATCTATGGCAGTTTTAATTTAGAAGGGATCAGCTTTTTGCAACTGATAGGTACAAAGCCATTCAGTCAGAACAAAATCAGTAATGAGAATACTTCTTTGCCTGGTCCTGCAGTGAGTTCTTTGTTTTATGTTGTTATCAATGAGCAAGATTCATGACATGACATTTCATCAACTAAATCTGTGTCCCTTGATAACCTCTTAAAATCCTCGGCTTTCACCAGAATTCCCTTTCCCTGAGAAGGGTTCAGTTAAGCTCTTATTAAACTCGTATGATGTCACAGACCACTGTCAGAATAAATCCCTGAAGCCTGATTTGGCTTTGTTCTTTCCCTTCCTCCATTTTCTGGAGCAAGTGTTTTCCACTAAGAGCCTTACACTTCTGCTGGCTTTGACAACTGATACCTTGGTATGATAAGCACAAAGAAGGAAAAAATGCATAAGTACAGTCTGCTCTGCAGCACTGGCAGATGAATTGGACTAACACTTAATGGAACTGCTAAAAAAAAAATTTAAAATGAGCTTTTGCTGCCATTACCTCTAGTGATATGCATTACAACTTGGCTTTTATGATGTTTTTTTTCCAGAGGTCACTTAGGCATTTAATTCCTTTGTTTTCCTTCTGCCTTTGTGTCAAATTTAAGGTTATTATAGGCAGAAAAAGTACCTGCTATGTTTTTTGCCCTTTTTTTTTTTTTTTTTTTTTTTTGTGAATTTAATCCATTCAAGATTTTTCTATCTTCCTGATAGTCATTCTTGATAGTCATGCTGAAATTTTAAATTGCCTTACTTCAGGTATGGAGAGTGAATACTGAAACTGTCTGTTGCATTAAGAAAATAATAGTCTTTTCACTCTTGTCAGGAGAAAGGGTGACTGGTTGTCAGCTTTCTGCTGGTTTTTCAAGACTTTTAAGTACTTTCACCTGCTAACCAATGTTCATAAAAGTCATTAGGGTGCTCCACAGTGTACGCTGCGGGTGCAGACATAAGGAACTGATTTCAGGTCTTAAGTTTGCTTTTCTTCCCACGTACATAGAAAAGAAAATGCTTTTTTTTTGGTAAGAGTTCCTTACTTAGGAACCATGCAAGGACTGTATGTCCTTTCATTCCTTCTTTACTTAAGATTTGTATGTTACATCACCAACATCATCTTGTATTTAAAAGGATAGTGATTCAGCTAACAATGAATGCAAATAAGGAATGTAAAAAATTAAATAATTTTTTGCACTGCAGGCACTGAACAAGTCAGTTTGCCTAAAATGTATTGAGCAGTAAGGAAGAATCCACTATTCTTGAATGCAATCTAGCCACATTATTAACAATATGCACATACATATTTCAGGACTTTATGGCAAAGATCACTGTTCAGCTTTCAAAGGTGAGGAAAGGTTCTCTACCAATTTCAGAGGCAAAGACTATAGTTCTATTTGGAGATTACCATGTGTACCCTCTGGGCTCTAAAAAGCTACAGGCCCTTTTATTTTGGGGAGATATTTCATAAATCTTGTTGCTTCCATCTCACTCTAATACCTGGAATCTTTCACTCTAATGCACTTAGATATTTACTTTATTAACTGTAAGAAATGGGAAAAGAGCTGTCCACAAAAACACATATACATGTATATGAATACTATTGATACCAGACCATTCTTTCTTCACAGGGAAGGGAACTCTGTGAAAAAAACATCCAAGAATAAGATATAACTTTAGTTCACAAAATTGATAAAACCTTATTTAACTGATGCTAAGAACAGTTTAATCAGCAATACACACTGTCAGAACTCTACAAGACACACTGCTTAAACGTTGCACTAAAATGCACAGAGGGTGCAGAGGGTCCTGTCAAGAATGGTCTCAGCTTGAGGAGAAAGCCTTGCTGTGTGCTTTTTCTGTTGAATAGGTCAGGTGTATGAGTAAAGTATGAGCAGCAGGATACATGGATACATGACTGCACATTTCGATCACAGTCTGTTGCTATCATTTTTCAATTATTTTAAACTAAATTAATTTATTTTCATCTAAATTAATTAGAAAAATGACCAATGGAATATGTTTACAGTATAGAACAGTACACATAAATAGACTATGATACAAGGGTGGAAAGATATATTCACTCTAATTTATAGATTAGGCCATTAAATGAGTTAAATAAGTATTTACCCAATATAAACTTGCATTCTGTCTCAGTGTATACAAATACCAAGTAAAAGGATGCCACTGCTGGAATACAGCCAGTTAATTTCATTCAATGTAGTCTCGTAGTTTCATTGACCAACCAAAATTAAAATGATGCTTAATAGTCAACAACACTCAATGCCATTAACGTGTGAAAATTATGTTTCTCACTTCAAACACTTTTTCATTTTTCTTGCATTTAGTTAAAATGAAATCCTTGAAAACAAAAAGTGCTCTCCGACCTATCAGTTAAAAAGGGTGAGGGTCCCATTTGACTGACTAAAGAAATTGCATTTTTTTGCCTACTACCCCCCTACCCCAGCTCAAGAATAAAATATTATTATTTTAAAATGTTAGCGGTTTTGTTTCCTTTAAAATAGCTGCTTTAAGAATGTGATGTGTGCCAGGTCAAGAAGCAGCAAGTGAACCCAAAATCCCTGGGCAATGCAGACATTTAGGAACATGAGTAATAAACTCCAGTCAGATAAGCTTTGCCAAACAGAAGGAAAGGTTTCTTGAACCTAAAAGATATTTTCCCAATCCTTTTCTTCCCCCCTGTTTTTCATTAAATAATCCACTTGTCATTTTAATAATGTAAATAAAAATTTAATTTCTTTTAGATTATTAAAACATGCTTAAGTGTTAGTACAGCTGAAGCAGATAGCAGAGTATTTCAAAGACCTTCCAAGTGACCATCTTCCAATTTTCTTGCAGTAAGCCATAACCTGCAACATACAGCAGAGACCATTCAAGGAGAGAGCAATATTCCTGCTATACTGAAGCTCTGGGCTCTGTTACCTCCATTTGAGGGGCCAGGGTGGAAGCTGTATGCACTCATGCATCCTAGATGGATATAACAACCTCCTTGTAGGTGAAAGCCATACCATATGGCGCTGATATTGGGTATAAGAATGATAAGAAATGTCATTTGACTTTTTGGACTAAAGTGGCAAAGATAAAAAGGGTTTCTCTATTTGATAAGACCTCCATGGCAATAGCAAAACAAATTCTTTTTCTCATCAAATGGAACAAGGGGATAACAGGTGCTCCTACACGTGCATGTCTATGATGGAGAAGGGTTAGTTCTCAGCAGTAATTACCATGTAGCAGGCTGGTAACCTTAAGTCTTGGGAACACAGAGAGACACATGGAGAATCACTGTTGACCTGCATCTGTCATCTACTTACTGAGTTTAGTTCTTGATTAGACCGAGGGCTTTTGGCATCCCCAACTATAAATTACATGGCAAGAATCTTGTCCTCATGCATGCAAGACAATGGATGCCTCAAAAACTGCATGGGAAAACAAAGCTGAGGCTTGCAAACGTGTAATTTTTCCATGTATTGTTTGCATGAACTAAATGACTTCTGATGAGGTTTCCTAATTTGCTATAAAATCCTTCCGGCAAAGAAGTTCACAAAACATTTTTAATAGCAACTTCAAAAATTATTTTTAATAGCAACATTTGGAAAAGCAGGCCGCCTCTTATTCTGCAAAAAAACATAGCCATGTACCTCAAGTGCAAATAACATGATTTAATTCCTAGTAATATTTTCTTCTGATCTGAACATATGTCTGATATGTTCAAAACCAAACATCCTACTTATAACTGAGCTGTAATATGCAAGGGTGTGCCCACATAACTATATTTTTTGGACCTACAAACATAAATTTAAAAAATAAGCTTCTAAGCAGGTAGCAATAAGAATCAAAGCAATTGGCTTTAAAAATGAAGAGCAAATAGAAATAATCCAGTGACTTTAGATACAAAACCCAGAAATAATTCTATTTGCATGTGATTATGTTATAGATTTATTAATATTTAAAAATCACTCTTCACTAAATCATCCATTTATGGTATTTTCTCAAATATTCTTTTTGTTCATAATGCACACTAGATTGGATGCTTGGATTTTCCTTTCCATGAGAAAGACTCTGGAATATTGTCTCAGCTCTCAGCAAAGTTTGCTCCAAGAATAAACTGAAGTGGAAGACTGTTTTGTTTGTTAGCAGATTTTTATTTATAGTGAGTTTTGTCTGTGGGGATAGTTTCAACTGAAATCAAAGGAAATTTGGAAAGAATTGGTTTGTTCAGTCTTGAAAGGAAAAATGAAGACAAAGCAGCACTAGTCACACACATAAAGGTTACTCTGACAAAGCTGGTAATTAATTGGGGAATAAGGTGAAAGTGATGTGCATAAAATGCAGCAATGGAGGTTTAAGCTAGATGTTATGAGAAACTTATCACTGAGAGGATAAAGAAGGAATTGTGTTGGCTAAGAAAGTGAAGGAATCCAATTTTCAAGGGCTGGTTAGACTAGCATCAGCCCAGGATTGTTCAGCTATAAATGCTCCTGTCCTGAAGCAAACAAATACACTAGATGACAAGAGAAGGTCCTTTTCAGCCTTCCTCTCATTTTTACAGTCTTCCTGTAGTGAAAATACACTTTACCTGAAGCATTTGTAATGTTCAATGTTTTAGAAAAATATGAAATAAAATATTCTCATTTTTTTAAATAGATTTCAAAATAATCAGTTAGCCACATAAAAAAGAACCCTAACCAAGGTTTCACTACAGGTTTTTGCTGTGGATGAACCCTCATTTTTCACACAGATAGTTTTGCTCAGCTAGATCTGAAACCAAGTTAACTGCTCATTAGTTCTTTCCCAGACAGTCTCTAAAATCTGTATCACAAGTTTCCTTGGTAACAGCAGTGCCAGCATAATATTCTATGACACCTAGTCATTAAACCACACACAGAAGCATGAATCCTGAACCTCTGTGTCCATCTAGGAGAATAAGGAGAGGCTAGAGGCAAACATATTCTCCTGCATGTGCACAATCCTGCACCAAGCACACATCAAATGGAGCTGATGTGGACAGTGACTGACATACTGGATATGTGGATAGCAGGTATAGGTTCACCTATTATTTACTACTGCCTTTTCTTCCTTGAATTAACTTATTTGAAACTCAGCTAAGCCTTTTTAACAGGTGTTCATGACCTGATAGCAGAGAGAACACATGGAAGAAAATGGAAATAATTTTCCTGAAAGAGAAGGAGGTCAGTATCTACCATGCCAGGAATTTTAGAGAGTATGTTGAACAAGCAGAGCTCTACTGTGGAAGATGGCTCGTAGGTGATGGGTAGGGAAAAGTCCTCATCAATTTTAGGTAAGAACAGATATGGTGACTGACCGCAGCTGGTACAAAGGAAGCTGAACTTCTTCCAACAACAAGGGAGAAAGAGAGAAGTCTTTGTTGTTGATAAACAGCTACATCAGCTGAGAGAATCAACTGGCTGTGCAACTGCTTTTCCCTGCATTAATCAAAGGAATGCAAAAATGTGTCAGACCAGTATGGGGAAGTATACGTGTCTCAAAACAGTGTAAGAGTATGAAAACTGAACAAGGAACAAAGTACTTTTTCTATTGTATATTCACATGGGGAATATCTAAAAGAACATGGTTAGAGGGTGTTGAACTCAGGACTTGAAAGGTAACTTCACCATGAAAGCATGGTGACCTGAACATGGAATAAACACACTCAGTTTATTTTCCCTACCCTACTTCTGGAGCTCTAGAAGCATTCAATATCAGATATCAACTCCTCTACCATAAAGTTAAAAAAGGTCAGGTTAGATGTTGTGTAAAAGTAAAGTTTTGCCAGTTTTTCTCCAGCACTGTCAATTGTCACTTAAATCTGCTTATCAAAGCCTTTTTTTTAATAAAGCAGAACATCGTGGGATGTGAAGAGTGGTGTCTTTTTGGTTTAGTTCTTTCTACTCTGCTGATTTCAACAGCGGTATGTATGTCATTCCAACACTGAAGCACTACACTTGGCAGTGAAATTAAGAAAGATTAAAAGGAATCTTCCTGATCTTCAATTATTTGTATTTAAATATTCACTTGCTAAATTGTACTAACACTGAAAAACCTGGAATTGTTAACAGCTGAAAAATGTGGTCATCTTAAAAAGGCACTACCGGTTTATTTAATTCATTTTCCATGTATGCAATCAGACTTCAAAGAGCAAATATGAACTGACGTTAGATTTTGTCTTTTTTTTTCCTCAGATTCTTTTCTCAGATATGGCTGAGTTTGCACAATGAATAGCATTTTTGACTTATTACTGTCTCAGTTGCTGTGGCCCATGTTATTCTTTAACCTTAAAATTATGTTACCTTCTTTTCAAGGCCATTCCTAACCATGGAGACAGAATATGTCAAACTGATTTATGCCTAGACACCTACCTTGAGTGAACTATTTTCCAAAGCATGTATGCCAGTATAACATATGATCTTTTAAGACGGAAGTGAAAATGAATTTAAATTGATTGAAATTTTTTCTAGGGTGTAACTTAAGTTTCACATCCCCATATGCACCCTAAATATGTGATCCTTCACCAATTTCCTCAAAGATGAGAGAGTACCAAAGAAATGCAAAAGCCAATTATTTTTTGAGCATATGCTGATCACATCTCAGTAAATTTCATCAGTTATTCAAACTGATAATTCATTCAAAGTCTGCTAACACAGACAAACATTACATAAATTACAGCAGTAATCCTGTACAAAAATGGGTTTACTCACTGTGCTTAATTGACATGAGATACATGGAGAGGAATTGTTGATCAGAAATAAAAAAAAAAATCTTAGAGAGAAGAATTAAGAAAGACTAGATACAAAACATGTTCCCTGAAAAGGAAAATTAGCAGTGGACATAGGGGAAGAAATTTACCTTTGCCTGAAAATGCCTTTCACATCACATCTGCAGGGCATTCCAGGGCTGAAAGCAAGG
Organism: Megaceryle maxima; assembly: GCA_024605025.1. Lineage (NCBI taxonomy): Eukaryota > Metazoa > Chordata > Aves > Coraciiformes > Cerylidae > Megaceryle > Megaceryle maxima. The sequence goes on from JANHGN010011202.1 coordinate 31,990, forward strand.
AAGGGTCATTGTGCTTATGAGAAAACAAGGAAGACAACCATGCCTCACCTTCCTGGGTCAGCAGGAGAGGATGGTTGGTTCTGATGAGATGCCAGACCTTGCTCTCTCTACTTTCCCTAGAGTAAACCAACTCTTTAGTATCGCTGATCAGCCCTCTTGAACTCTCTTTGCATCTTCAAGCTTCAGCAGTGGCTATTCAGAAAATGCTAGAAAACTGAGTTGCCAAAGGATATTCCACAATGTTTATTGGACTTGTCTTGTCAAACTCACAGTTAAGACTCAAGAGGAAGCTTAGCACAAATGCTAACCTTGGGGCGAGTGACACTTTTGGCTACGGTCTATCAGATTCATTACTAACTTAACATTTTATTTTATTGCAAAATGTCTTTAAGCTATGACTCTCATAAATAATTCTTATTAAAAGGGCTTTTGAAATTATGGTGAACAGGTAAGACGCTTGGGGATGGTGATGACAGCTGTCATGTCTGACAGGACAAAGGAGGTAATGCACTTATGTTTGCAGGTGTGGAAAAGAGGCACTTCTATTTAAACAATCAATATGGTGGCCTTTCAGATACCTTCCAAATTAATGAACTTGTACTGCAGCTGGCAGAAGACAAATCCACACAATACTCTGAAAATGGCAAATGTGCAGTTTTCAGAAGAAGCAATGTCCTTGACATTGAATTACTATGAAATTGTTCAAACTGGGAGAAGGCCTAGGAGGACTGAAGAAAAAGCTCAGGTAGCTGACAAAGCTCTCCACATTTTTTTTTCTCATCACAAAGAATCAAGAGGTAGGTGCATGGCAACTACCCATGTATGTATTTTGATTTAACAGTAAAATGGTCTAGACTGGTTAGACCTTAAGCAAAAATTAACCTCCTGTAGAGTCAGGGAGATCTTATGCGAGTTGTGGAATTTACTGTCTGCTTCTGTTCATCTTGAGGGTCCTGGAGAAGTCAATGAATGCCATAAAATTTATTCCTTTGTGCTTACAGATAGATTGGCTAATGTCTGGATTTATTTCTGTCAAATATTAAACAGATAGGCAACCAGATCAATAGCAGATAAAGCACTGGAAAAATTCTGTGGTTATCATTTTATGAAAGCAGCTTATTATATGTTCTTCCGTATTTACTCTTGGGAAGTGTGCAGTAACAGGATTGAAATGATGGGGAAACCAAACCAGAGATGACTGTGAGCATTGGGACTCGCAGGGATATGGAAGGATCAGTAAGCACTGATCAGAACTGGCACTACTTTGCTTTTAAATACCTACAAAAAACACATGAAGGGGAACCCTTGAAGCATCTGGAAAGGATGGGACTGGGGCAGCACTGCTCACCATGGAAGGGAGTTACTGTTCCCAATACAGCCTGTCAGGGCTTTTCAGGTGAGGTGAAATGATGTGTCCAACATGGAATGATAGCATTACTTAAGTAACCGTAAAGAATAAAGTGAAAAAAATTAGGCAAGAGACTGATGGGACTTTGTGGCACTGTAAGCAAGCCAGTTTCAGTACTATTCCAACACTGGGGGCTGAAAATAATAAAGAAGAACTAAGTTCTTGGATAAATTAATGGAATTATGGAGTCCATACAAGTTCATAATTATGTTAGGGGATATTTATATTTTCATCTATGTAACATTCTATTGGTTTAATATTTATGTGAAACAGGTAGATATGTGATTCCATTATTCTCTATAAAACTTACAGCTTAAGCTACATTTAGTGGTTTTAGGCTGAGCTTTGTGTCTTGAAAAAATATGAGTGGATAGACAACAGGGAGCCTGGTAACATATGCATCTAAATGTGTTAAGTTTGATGATTTCTACACTTCCATCATTAGTAGCTGTGTTTTCTAGAGTAAATTATGTTCCCAGCTATGCTGTGATGGTAACCATGCAACAACACACCTTTTCATACCATGTGTTCCCATCTGCTAATTCATTTTCCCTGGAACTTCTTAGAATCCTGAAGTTCAATTATAGTTCACGTGGATACTTCCTGCCACTATTACTATTTATATTAAAGTACATTGAGTAGATAGAAGTTCTGACCTGCTATTTTCTCCTTCTGTAACTCACCTTTGCTGTCTCACTTATTTACTCTAGACAATAGAATTGCAGTGCATTTCCCCGTTGAATTTCCACCATCTTCTCTTTCCCCCAATGAAGAAACTTCTAAATAAAAATGTCACCAGAATGTCTCGTAAAGTTTCTTGATTCTCATCTTTGAGCACAAATAAGTAATATCAGAAGTAATTTTTTTTTATTGAGACCAGTAAAAACATCACAAAAAAATCTCTTTTGTGCTATACTCTCTCTGTTTCTATATAGTGAGAAGGCACCTATAGGCAATTTTGTACTCTGCCACTACAGGAACAGTAGTTGATGACTGATATTCCTACTTATTGCAGATATACCGGATGACTATAACACTTCCTTTCACTCTGTTATTTATGGCCTTATTAGGAATGCAAATCAATGTCCACTATGTAAAATGGAAAACACAGAAATCAATACATGTCCTGTTCTGGTTTAGATTCAGATTCTTTTTCAAAGTGTCACAGGTTCAAACCAAACCTTGAATACTAAATTAACTTTAGACACTATATTTACTTCTAATTTAAGCTACTCCTGTATATTTTGGTTATATTAAATTTTAATGTAGAGTTTTTAAATTAGAGATCAGATAAGAGTGTAGTTTTATAAAACAGACTTGTAGTATTGTTTATAAATACAAAGTAAACCATCCAGAAAGAAAGCCAAAACAAATCAAGGGTTAGCTTGGAAAAAAAAAAAACTATCATGATGATGTTTTTTTATTATTCCATTTAAGAAAAAACCAGAAATGTTATAGAACCCATATCCAGAATTCTAAATCTGCTTTGTTTTCCTCGTTTATACAACAGGATAAAGTCACTGTTCTGTCCAGTAACATGCTTTCAGTCACTGAATAACTAACCAAGCTTTTATTTCTCATGTATGGTCACTGAGACCTTTGCAGCTGCAAGTGATACAATATAAGTCCTTTTCATTTTCTTTGATATATTTTTTATCACTAGAAGTCCCTTGGGATTAGAACCCATTTTAAAATGATCCATAACCAAAGGGGTAGTGCTGTTGAAGCATAGTATTTCAGATCCTCAAGTGAACTAATGGTTATATTACAGAGCTCATCTCCTCCTCCAGAATGTGCCAGCTTACCATTTTAATCATTGAAATGCAGCCTACCTCAAATCTTGTTCCATCTTATTTGACCAGAAAAATTTTGAGGAATCCTTTAAAAGAATAGCTGATTTGAATCTTTACAAAGTAAAATTTTTTTTTTTCAAGTAAGGTTTGCATAACTTATTGTCAGATCATTTTTCTTTTCATATTCTGTGACTCTTGGTTGTGGCTGGGACTAGGGAAAAGAGATGCAAAAGTGCTGTACATTTTCTTATAAGGTCCAATGAAAATACTAAGACAAAGCATTTCAGTATTGTGTGTACCAAGTACCAGAACAATTAATGTTCTCACATCATAAAGATGAACACCACAAACCAGATTAAATCAGAACTATCTGATTAGTTACTGTTAATATTTTAGAAGTAAAACTGAAACAGACATTTCTCTACTCAGTGAGACCTTCCTCTAAGAATGGCTTCTGGATTGCAATGGAAACATTTTCTTAGTGCTCTTAAAAGAAAATTATACTTTTCATATTTTATCAGCTTTCCCTTTCTTTCCTTTTGTCAAATAAATGCCCTGGAATTTTTATATAACCACAAAAGCTTTGCTGAAAATTAACTGCTATGGAAATCGTATATAAATCTATAAATATATGCAAATATGTGCATGTGTGTTTTGCATGTATGTATTTTGTTCTTAAATACTATTCAGAACTCTTAAGGTTAATGACGCACAATCCATGAGTAAAACATGCTGACAACTGGAATAGAAAGTGGTGTGGAAGTGTAAGTATCACATCATTGATCTTTTTATCTCATTTTCCCACTGCTAGTGTAGGTGAAGCAAAGAAGAGAAGAGAAACAAGGAAAAGACCAAAAGAGGAAAAAGGAAGAAATTGTGGAATTTCTGCCCTTTACCCTTGTATACCATGCAATCATTTGTGGCAGTAAAATAAAAGGACGTCTAAACCAGAGCTATGGAGTATATCCTGAATATCCAATGCACCCATTGTTTTATCCATAGCAGTATCTTTTAAGAACATAAAATAAGGGGTTTAAACTATGGCTTTCTGATTATAAATATTCCATTCTCATTTGTACTTACGTTAATAAAATCATCAGCATTACCAGTCAAAAGAGCTAACTCACTGGTAGATCTTGGTGGATATTTTATGAAGATCTGAATAAAGGATCAATCACCAAAAACAATAGGAAAGAAAGTTCATAACTGCTCTTTACTGAATAGTTAAACAAAAGTAGGTGTAGCATTTAAACATGACAAGGACAGAATGATAGCAGTCTTCACATGGGGGCTGTTTTCTCACACTTGCAAACTGACAGCAGCTGTTCTTTTGGAATTTTTTGGTTTTGAGATGACAGCTGGATTTAATTTTCCTCCTTTTTTCATTCTTCTCTTCATGTACCATTTTTCATTTCCCTTCTGCTTACTGTTCTGATAGCTGAGTGTGTATTGATACAATCACTACCTCACATATTACTTTTTTAGTTGTACATTACTGTTTATGTTGCTTGAATAGTTTGTGTTTAGCAGTCTCACAGTCAACAAAAATGTATGAAGATTTACAGAGCTCCTTCCTAATTCCATGAAGATTAGAGGAATTTCCACTGGAAGCCACAATGTATTTAGGAACCAAAGGGATTTTCAAATGCTTTTTATTAGCCTACCTCCATTCTCTTCAGTAGAGTCATTCCTGACTCTCAATTGCAAGAGAAAAATGATGCCACTTGTCTAAAATCTCAGTTCCTAAAAATTAACATTCAAGTTATATGTATAAACTGTTGAACGTACTGCAACACAACCCCTTTATTTCATGGACTATAAAGCTTATGAAATACAGACATCCACAAGCTATGAAGCAAAGGCTCATAAAAATGCCATGAAATGTGTAATTATCCACTAGGATGAGTCTTCCAACTATGTCTGGAATGAACTGAACTGGGGATTTAGCTGAAAAGCCAAATTCTTCACAGATCACATTGACAGTAGACAAAAATGAAAAGATATATGAAATTCAGAATCAGCAGAGCTCTCTGAATTTAATAAAGTAACCAAACACACTCAAATAATTCCATGTAACTGCCTATGAAAAAAGTAGTTATCTTCAAACTTTCCGCTAGATGAGTGCCAATGACTCCATAAACAATGGATTTAATTAAGGAAAATTACCCCTACCAAATATCTGATAATGGTTACTTGTCACTTCTAGCACTCGGTAATTTCTTCCCTAAAGCTAACCAAAACTATTGCTTGGAGGACGTGAATGCATTACACAATGAACTCTAAGATAATTTTCTTTTATGTCAGAAAGTAGCTTTATTATCATAGTATTTTCAAAGAGTAGAAGTTGCTCACTAAACTTTAATCTTTTCATACTGCTAAGACATCTAGATTTAGTATTTTTTCTATTACTATTCAATTACAGATTCAACAAAACTGGTGAAATGCAGTTTTAATGACTTCAACCCCCTAACACAATTTTTGTCTCTCTTCTCCACTCCCTGAAATGTTCTCCCTCTGTCCTGCTAACTGGATAGATCCCAAAGACATGATTGTCTAGAAATTTATCTTCTTTTATTTAGTCTGTATAGACCTGTCTGTCAGAATCTATATGTACATTATTACCTATTTCTAATTTCTATTGAAAATAAGGATTAGACAAACTTATCTGTCATGCATTGTTCTGTTAGTATTTCCCCTTAAGCCTCACACCAAGAAAACCTTCAACTGAAAGTAGTGCATTAATGTCTCATGGAATTTTTTACATAAAGTTTTCACATCTTCTTCATAGTTTCAAAGCTGTTCCTGAAGGCTCATCTATTTAGAGGTATATAAAGTGCAATAGATAAAAACTCTATAATACAACTCTGATTGCATCCAACTTCTAAAAATGATCAGAGTTTTCTGCCTTTAGCAAATGATGAGATTTCTACAGCTGAGTGGCAGGTATTGGGTGCCCTGTTTACTTTTATTGTAGCAATGAGTAACTCAGAATACTTGTATATCACATAAAGTTCAGAGTTACTTTTGAGTGCACTGTAGGAATGTAGGAAGCACCAGTTGGCTAGATAATGTAAAATTTACTCCTTCAGTGATGACTTACTTGAGTTGTCCCAGCAGAAAATCTATTACTACTGAAAGTATATTAGTCCAAAGAGTATACAGTGTTGTGCAAAATGACAGGTTTTCTCGGGACATGTTTATTTGAGCAATATAGATGCCTTATAAATTAATATGGAATTCTCTATCTGTCCAAATCCTTTCATAGTTTGATCTCTAATTTTAATTAGACCATTCTTCTTATAACAATTCCCACCTGCATATTGTACCAGTTATTTATGTACTAATGTAGTTGCTTAATGCAGCCAAGTGCCAGCCTCATTGCCTTACCTCCACATTTTTATCTTATTACCAGCAAGCACTGCCAGCTGTTAAAGAAATATGTTTTGGTAGTACAGAAGACAATAGGGAGAGAGAAAGGGACTGATCTAAAATCCACTGAAATCAGAAAACACAAATATGCAGTTCTAATTAATCTAAACTAGATAAAACAGGAACTCAAAAGCATAGTCAATACTACATAAAACTCATGCTAGCAATGCCTGATACTGAAATCAATTCAGTGAGACAGATAAAACCTGAACAGTTCTGTTTTGAGGCGGAACACACACGCATGACCACATGCATGCAGAGGGACAGCCAATCTCTTTCTAAGTGCCCTCCCTTCAAAATAAAGAGCATGCATCTCCTGGATTAAAGGCAATCACAGATGCAAAATAAGATAACCCAGCACATCATGTCACTCCGATTCCTGCCCAATGGAGCATAATCTGATTTGCAGGATTTTAAACTACATCCTGATTGGATTACTAATGAAGGCTGGCAATTCTGAGGAGTTTACCAATTGCTGACAGTTTCTGTGAAGCAGCTGGGCAACTACTTTTAAATTGAGAAAGACTGTAAAATATGTTTACAGCTAAATGCCTTTCTACAAAGATGGGCCAGATGGTCCCATAGAAATTGGAAAATGAAGGAAGCATTAATGAATCATCCAAGAAACCAGAAATCTTTTAGTGGGTGGTTCAGTCCATTAAAAAGAAAAATCACCCAAAACCCAACACCACCCAACTCTTCATAAAGTGCTGTTTTGCCTACTGTAATTTAAATGCACTTATAGGCATATTGTATTTCTAAATAAGCACAGTGAAGCATAATTTTATAATACATGAAGCTTGCTTCTGTCACGTTAACAGCATATTCCACTACCAGATGAGATTTAAAGCTGAACTTTTTTCAAAGTATGCTATGAAATGTCTGAACTAGGACTTCTTTTATATTTAGCATGTGAACAGGAATTCTTAGTGACAGGGAAGTCTGAAAGGGGGAAAGGTTCTCAAACAGAGAAACATTTCTAGAAAGAGTTCTGGACTTAGTGGAAGCACTTTCCAATGCCATCTTACATTTCTGAGCTGCCACTGAGATAAAAGCAAGATGAAGCTCAAAAGCCCTTTTAAATTGAACATCAGTAAGAGAAGCCCCTCATGATTTCCTAGTCCATAGAGCTCATGTTTGCTTGTTTGCTTTCTTAAAGGATCTTATTCACCAGGTCAGTTTTCAGGAACTAATCCTTCTAATAGCAAAGTGAAATCTCTGTAATACTCCACTATTGCACAACTGATTGTAATTTCTCCATTCTTAATTTTTTTTCAACCTTTCGTTTTTTTCTTTCTCTTCAGGGAAAAACATAATTTCTCTGTCAATTTGTTAAGCTATCAAAAAACTAACTTAAAAAAAAAGCAGTATTACTATTTTATTGAATAAGAAAGCAGAACTTTGAGAACAAGCTAATGAAATGAGCAATTAGCCTTGATAACACACTATTACAGAAGCTCTTGATGCTTTCTTAAGTGCTAATGATCAAGCTCTATGCTGCTATTATATTTGGTAAAAATCAAACACAAATGATTTCTGAGCTTGCAATTTACAGGACTAAAGAATATCACTTATAGAGTCATAACTGGAGCTAATAAGTTACTTAAATAATATGATTTTTCATGCCTGTTTGGGACATAGGCTTAAACTGAACTTAAACTATGAAAGGCAAGTTGATCTATTGCTTTGTATGTAAGGGAAAAGATGTAGTTTTTGTATTTTTTCAGTTTTTCCAGCTGTGGGCTTTGATTATATGTCAGATGAGCTTTTGAGATGAGTCTAACCTTCAGGTATTTGTCAGAACTACTCTTTCCTGATACACCTGTACGGCACCTTCTGATGGAAGTGGCCGTACCTGAGACAAGGATTACTCACAGACCTATTTAGCCTGGGCCATTTTGTGCTATATGCCATCTCCACCAGTCTGGAAAACACATACTTAGTTCTAATTCATATGACCAATCTATGACCAAAAGAGTTCAACGTTCATTTTAAATACCCACAAACTCACTGTTTGGTGGTGTTCCTTCCACTGGCGGCTGTTTTCTATCAAATAGAAATATTATTTTTTAGATGTCTGTTAGATCAACCAGTTAATTATAGAAACAGAATAAGATCTGAATACTACATTAGACTCACTATTTTTATTCAAATTATAGGTATGTGTTTTGGAATCTGTACTGCATATTCTAACAGAAGATACTCGGTTAACTTTTTTTAGGGCATTTAGGTTTTGATAAAGATTTTTTTTTTCTTGTAGAGTCCACTGTGCCCTTTACATTTTATCTTCAGTATAACACTTCTTTCTTAAACACTTTTTTCTTCTTCAATAATGCTTAAGAAACTGATATTAATCTCTAAAATAAGAATATTTTTATAGATGAAGAAATGGAAAAACCCACAGTAGTTAAGTTTCTTTAGGAATTGAATTGATGAGAATTTTTTTTTTCATACTCTGTTACAGTGAAAAATAGAACCTTGCTAATGATGGAAAGATTTTTTTTCAGGATTGACAGGACCACATGATGGATCCCTCAGAAGGTGGAGATTGCAAAAGTTCGTCTTTATCGATAAGGTAAACTTAATCTGTAGTCAATATTCCACTTGCATTGATTCCATCTGTAGTACGGAAAACCAGAGCTCACATTCCATATTTTGAATGTATTTCTGAATTGACTTAGCCTTGGAATATTTTCAAGATTATTTTTATTATATTCAATTTTTTCTCCAAGTTGTTTATGTTTTTCTTTCTCTCGAGTTGCCAGCCATCATCTCGAGAGTCTCGATTTGCTACTTGAAATATGCAGCATATGAAATGTGAAAACAGGACATGTCATATTGCATCCTAATTAGAAATGGTGAATACTGGAGAAAAACAACCTATGCGTGATCATTTATTTGAATTTTGAAATTAACTTAGACTGATTGTACCCTTTGTGCTCTCTTTTCATTAATATTCCAGCAAATGAATTTACTAGCATGTGTAAGTGCTTAAACAGCTAAGTTTAATTGAATGTTGCTGAGGCTTACACAAAGCAAAATTAAAACTTAAGATGACAGCCTCTGAGTTTTTTTCCTGGTCATGGGTCTGGAGCATCCTGGTACAGCCATTCTGTCTGCAGGTGACACTCAAATTGTCAGTAAGATTGCACCCTGAGGATGGACTAGGCAGCTGCCAGGGCTGGGGCAGTACAACTTATTTTGATGTCTTTTGGGCTGTAACTCCTATTGCCTTGGGGCATCTCAGAAGACACAGAACAACCTTGTGTCTCTTTTTTTAACAACCTGTATTAGACTATAAATGGTCTTCTTGAAGATGAACTAGAGACTCTTTCCTGTAGCCATTAAATGAGGACATGTTTATGACAGCCAGGCAAAGGAGTCTGCAGCATTTCTGAAATTCTTTTCATGATAGTAGGGCAAGCGGACTGATGGTGCCTCCCTCAGAAGGAGGTTAAGATGCTTATATGACTTTTATTCAAGTCATATTTTATTCAATTATTCTTACCAGAAGAACAATGTGCCACAGAACTCCATGGACTTCCCTACTGATGAGGAAAAGGATTGCTCAGAAGAGGGCCTGGATTTTAACTTTGGGGCCAACAGTAGCCTATGGCCTGCCAGCTTATCTGAGAGAGAGCCTGGAAGCCAAAGTACCACAAGAAGCCAAATTTTGCACTTGAATTACCACTGTTTTTCTTTTCCCTCCCTTGTAAATTAGCACTTAGCTTCTAGTGCTGCATATTCTGTTTTGCAAAAGTCTTAAGGTAAGCGACTCCTGCCTTAAAATGCAGAATGGATGTAGCTTCCATTTAGGCCAAGAAGAGCTTTACCTCTCTGACTTCAGGAAAATTGGGTTTGATGAAATTCTAACTTTTTTTTTTTTTTTTTTTAATTAGGAATGGAACAAATATACAATTAGTTGATATATATTAAGGTATATAATTCAAATGAGTATAGTATATTTCTGAAAGCCAAAGACAGGTGTAGTCATTCAGATTTCAATAAAAATATATTTATTACTTGTAATTAGTCTACTTCATTGTTGTTGGATGCATTAAAAATGTCCTTTACTTTAAAGCAAGTTATTATTCATTGAAATTCAGAGGGAATTGAGCAGCAAACAGTATCTAATGTGATTTGTCTCATAATTAATACACTTATTCATTGTGAAATACAGCTATATTGCCCATTATTTTTAACTAAAGCATAATGCACTGAATTTTAAAGACATTGGGCTATTACGCAGAACAAAATATTTCTAGCAGATAGGAGTCACATTTAGCTTTGGCAGTATAAGTACATGCCCTGGGTAAATAAAGAAAACGATTTTTGAACAAAATTGAACTTTTATTTGAGAGTAGAAATCATAAATACATTTCATACCAAACAAACCCCTAACTATTCTTACTGCACTTAGGCAGAGGGTATGGATGCATAAAGAAAATTCATCTCAATGCTTTCAGACACTATGAAATCTTGCCTCTTGTCTTAATCCAGTGCTTGGCCTCCTTTCCTGGTGGAATTTTTGGTTTTTAACAAATGTTTTTTACAAAACATTTCTGAGCTTATGCCTTATCTTGTTATTGCTTTGCTTTTAGTCTGCTTGACCCCTCTCCCCGCTTTTTATTTTCTTGCTTTTCTTTCCTGTTTCTGTTTCATGTGTTTTTTCTAGATAAAATCCCCCTTCTCCTTCACTCTTCCTTCCAATAAACCTTTTCTCTATTTCATGTGCTTTTCTCTGCAGGACTTACTACCAGCTGCTTCCTACTTGCAGTCCCCATGCCAACCCCTCATGGAACACAGTGGAACAGGGATGGGCCTGAACATCCAGGTGGTGACGGGTTCCCAGGCACTGCCAGTGCCACTGAGGTCACTGGTATCCCAAGTCCCTTTGCTCCTCCACCACTACCTTTTTCTACCTGCCATTTCTTTAAGATTACTATCTGACTTTGTTGCTCCCTGTTCTGTTCTGTGCACAAACGCTGTGCTCACACACCTTACAGCATAGAGAAACAACTTTGCCTGGAGAAATTTCAGCAAAGAATTTGTGATTACGGGCACAGAAGTGTGTGGAAGAACAGAAGCAGCTTTTATTATTATTAGTTTTTAAACTGTAGTATCTTCCCCAGAGTTTTAGGTATCTGGAAGTCTATCAGCTTACACTCTTTAGCACAATTCCAGCAAATCCCTGTTACCCTCCATTTTTCTCTACGTATGCAGGTGAACATAATTTTATGTGAAGAACTCCTCCAGTAACTTCAGAGCTTGAAAAGGAGCATTTAAGACACATTTAGAATAAAGTAGGGTGTTGCCATTCTGTATCACATTCAAAAGGTTGAGGAAGGGAAAATGTGGAACTAGGATTAAATTCTGCATTAGCAGTTGAATGCTGTGACCTGCATTTATTAGAGATTAAGATACAGGCATTTGGGCTTCACTTCACTTTGAATCACAGAGCACCTGTTCCTTCTCTCCCTCTTTTGCACACTTTATCATAAGGCCTTAAAAGAAAGTTTTTTATAAACAACTAAAAAATAACAAATTAAGCTATGAAACTTACACATGACCTAGGCAGTACAATATGTATCGGTATTACCAGTTATAACATTTACAAAAGCAATACTCTTGCATCCAGCACTGTAATGAGGTTGTCACTAGTGAAAGAAAGCAGAATACCTAACAGAGGAGAACTTCTGCCACAGCCTTAGACACTTTTTTATACTTTTTGAAGTGGCAAAATTGCACAATCTGCAACTTTATATCTCTTGGGTAGAAAGAATCATGAGTGACTTTCCCATTTTCAAACTGATTAAAAATTAACATGCTTCTCATGTGTTCTCTGGTCACTACAACTTTATCTGAATAATTGACCTTAACTGTCTTTAAGCAGAGATAAAAAGATGCAAGTCTACAAGCAACTGGGTTCCTTAATATCTATAAATAAAACCACTAAAATTAATATTAAAATCCTCAGGCAGTTTCCAGAGTAAACTATGTTACATTAAGGTGTTTGCATTTATATAAGGCTGTCATTCATATTTATCCCGGGTCCATGGGACTGGAATTTCTTCACTTATCAATCAAGGTGATGTCAGGGCAGTTCTCAACAGAGAAAAAAAGACCTCTGACACCCCAACTCAGCAGAAGAAACTGAGGTTCTGTTGCACTGCCTTGTCACCTATTGACACAGAGAAGCTTAAATGGGGAAGTTATTGCCACTGATTATCCTGCAGCAGCAGTGCTACAAAGAGAGACCTCAGAGGTACTGGTTCAGCTGTGTTGAGGAGAATAAAACAGAAAAAAATCTGTGGGTGAATTTTTTACTAAAATGAGTAATTCAGTATCAGCCTCCCTTATCTGTACATTACCACTTGGGACAGGCAGGCTCAACAATGCAAAATGCCTCATCACCCTACTTTGGGAGCAAACAGTCATACTACTGTGCTCTGCCCACCACCAACACAGGTATTTTAATCTGCAATTTATTTCTGTCTGTCAAAGGTGAAAAGCATTAAGCAATTAATTATTTGAAGTGATTTAAGAGACAGATGGAAGCCAGGGAGACTTCAAAAAGTAGCCGATTATTATTAATTCATGTGGTATTCATTAGTGTGTCATTAATGATGCTGCTTTCGTTTGGTTTTTGATACAGAATGCAATCTTATTGGAATTTCTCAGTAATTTAATGACTGCTTAAGAATACTTACTGAAGTCTGAGATTAGTAGAGATGTTTTTAAGCTAAAATTTTACACTTTATGAAATTTCAGGAGTATTCTGTGCCATAGTACTCTTCCTCAGCACACACAAACAAGTCCACTCTCCAGCTATGGCCTGACAAAGTGCCTCCCTCCCCAGAACAACAGTACTATCAAATTCTACATCACTAACAAAAAAAGTTTGCCTATAGGATTTAGACCAGGAAACACCCTTCTGTTCCAGTCCATAAAACTTGTGGATACTGACATCTAACACATCAACAAAGTCCATGTCCAAGCAAATGGTGATCCCAAGAGGATTCTTCAGCTGCAGATGTCTACAATAAAGGTACTATTAGCTTACTGCTTTATACATTGTCAGCGTTAACTTTGCATCTCAGGCTTTTGAGATTTTTATGCAACCATTACATGTTGGAGCCATTTTAAAAATCCATTTCTTCACAGTCCCACAGGCGTATGTTTACTGTATAAACTACATTCCCCTTCCCACCAATATGTTCTGTTTAATAACGTTAAATTTCATATACTCACTAATAGAAACCAGATTTTTTAATCTGAAGAGAATATACAGTACAGTTCCTGGTAGTCTTAAAGAAATACAGCTCCATTTTAAAATTAAAGAGCTCTGAAAATAATTTCCTGCTCTCAGGTCTGATCCTGTGAAATGCACCATATCCAAACCCAAGTATCTCTTGAGAGCTCTCAGTACCTCCCAGTATTAGCTGATTATCAATCTGTCTAAACAGATAAATCTGCAAGCAGCACCCAAGCAATGTCTATGGAGAGTAGCTGTTGTCCACAAAGCTTGCTTGTCCACAGGACTTCTCAGACCACCTGACTCCCTAGCTGACCTTTTTGACATTTACATCTTTACACAAAGGCACTGTGGTTGGGCTACACAAGGCTTGTCTTTATAAATTCTCAATCCCTCATCTTAGCTGAGGAGAATATTAGCCACTGATAAACACACTGTTGTGGATCTCCTGCTATAGAAAAGGCGCAGAGGTACCCTTAAAGATAGATTATCAGGCTAAAAGAGCTCCTGTGTGATGAAAGGGCACGCTGTTACACATTGTGCATACAGTTCACAATTTGAAATGTACACATATTTTATTTTTCCTGGGAAGGTGACAAAAACTGCATTCAAAATAGCACCTAGAAGACAAGTGCTGCATTATGGCACAGTGAGATCATCTGAAAATAATGAGCATCTTAAATTTTCAAAGACTCAAAATAAGCTCCAAAATGTTCACCTAATGTAACTTCAACCTATCCTTGCCAAAGAAAACACAAAATGTCTGCATATATCTCCCACATATCCTCACTGAAGTTAAACAGGTCTTTGCAGAGTCTCTTCACTACCACAATTGCTCACAGAGAGCAGAAGCATTTCAGTTCAGAAAGAGACCCCATTCTCACTGTATTTCTAGCTTATTGAAAAACCAAACTTGGTAGCACAAGTCCACCACACAAGTCCATTGCCTGCCAATTTTAAATATTTAGGCAAATGAAAAGGTTTCCATTAAATACCTGTCTTTGGGTAGTCTCCACACCTAAAAGGAGATAGGTTAAATACTTGCTAAGACACACAATTATGAACACCACCACATTTCTTCTGGAATACAGTAATTTTTATGATTATTATTATATTTTTTTTGATAGCTTATCGCTGATTAGTGAAATGACAGGATCAACAAAAGCTTTGACAAAAAATGTTTCAGGTCTTAATTGGGAGTATTATTAGGAGACCTACCAAGTGCATACATAAATCTGGACAGTGGAGGAAATCTCACATTCAAACCGGGATGAACAAACCTTTTTATGGAAGTAAAATAAGCAGTCCCTCTTTTAATCTATTGGATCCTTTTGGATACAAGTGGCTTCCAGCTGAAAACCTCTGGATGAACTTGAAAATCTTAAGACCAAAAATGTTTTCCTTCTACATGTTCCAAGTGCTTTTAGAGAGAAAAGATTTTTTTCCACCTCTCATTAAGTGAAATATTTAACAGGAATATGGTACAGATTGTATAAAGTCATCAGTACTTTCTTATTCAAACTTATTTTCACTTCCATTCTCACAGATCACACAATTGTATCAATGGAGGACCTGATACTTCTCCCAGAGGTCTCGCTATTGAATTTTAACTAGGACACAACTAAGCAGCTGAGGGAAGAAAGCAGTGAAATGGGAGCAGAAATAGAAGATAGGCAGCAACTGCAATAGAGATAAGAATAGATAGTCATAGGCTAACATTGTGCATAATTTAATGGCTTTCTTGAAATGCTGAATTCCTTTTGGGGTAGATCAAGTATCTGAATAATAACTTTCTGTGATGTTGGAAGTGACAAGCACCTTAAAATATGTATGGAACATTAGAAGAATGAAGAAAAAGCACAAAAAATGCAAGCTTCATTACTATGCCCTGTAGTTTTTATTTCCAGCAGACTCTATCTGACTGAATTGTTTCTGGCTGAAGGCAAAAGGGATGGTCCCACCTTGACCACATTTCACTTTTAGTATCACTAGATCTAGGTAGCCTAGACCTTAAGGCTTCACAAACATTTCAGATGGTACATAATACCTGTGGTACAGTTCATAAGGCACAAAAATGACTGGCAGTGTACTAAAGTATTTCAGATTTTCTCCACAACACAAATATGGTGTACTACTTAAACAAGATTAAGGAGCATGTAGTTAAGTGGTCCCTCATCAGGCTTGCTCTTCCAAATGCTTGCCTTACTTACATTAACTTTTTTTTTTTTTCCTGTGAAATGGTTAATATTTGATAGATTTCTCCTATGAATAAATCACTATGAAATGCTATTGTACAAAAATCTAACTCTCAAGGCAGATGAGCACCTACAATATTCTGTCCAGCAGATTATAAGATCTTGAAAGATAAGTTGTCAATCAAATGTGGATCAGTCTTTCAGACATAGTTGAAGTCATGACTGTTCCCCTCATATTCCCTCTTAAATTGTACTGCATGTACTGCATAACACAGTTGTGCCATACAGTTGGGCACTGTTCAAACAATGGCATGGTGAGTGCTCTGGGAACAGGAAATGGGAATTTTTTAGGCCTTAATGTATAGACAAAATTGTGAAGTGGAACCCAAGTCTGGTGAAAGACCCAAATTTTTTGATCAGAGGAAGTTACGTGCTTCAAAATAGACACATGCTTAAGTGCTGCAGAACAGAGGCTTTAATAGCTCCACATTTATTCTCTCTCCACACAAATTGGCACTGCTTTTGAATTCACCTCTCACTCCTCTGCATCACACATTACCATTCAGGGTCATGGTTTGGTCTTTCATCATCATTACTTTTCTTATTTTCATTGGGATATCTTTTTGAGATCCTTATAAGTGGCCCTCATTGAGAGGACTTTGAACTAGAATTGAAAAAATTTCTTCACTGAAAGGGCTGTCAAGCATTGAAACATACTGCACATGGAAGTGGTGGAGACACCATCTCTAGAAGTATTTAAAAGATGTGTAGATGCAGCACTTAGGGACATAGCTTCATGGTGGACTTGGTAGGGATAGGTTAACAGTTGGACTTGGTGATCTTAAGGGTCTTTTCCAACCTAAATGATTCTGTGATCAAATTTTACCAAGATCTGCTTTTTTTTCCCAGAGTTTTTTTTTTTTTTTCCTCTGCATGTTTCTGAGACTCCCTTTCCTTTTCCAAAGAAGCCCTCAGGCTCCTTGTCTCAGCTAGTGGGCAAGGGTGAGCCCAGGAGGTGAATGAGCAAGCACTGAGGAGAGGGTGGCATGAACCTTCAGGTACATGAAAAGGAACAAGTCCCTGGTCCTGGCAAACCAAAAGCCCACAATGAGAAAGGGCTCTTGACAAAACCATCAATGCTCTTAAGGAGAGAGGATATCTTTTCACCTTGAGCTTGGGAAGAAGGGAACCACATCTAGAGAGGCACTAGAGGTCAAGCAGCCCTGAGGAAGCCTCTGAGGAAGATCAAAATAAGGTTGTTTGCCATAGCAATTGTAAACTCTCATAACAAATGTTAGTGCTGACTTAGCTATAATAGTCTAGGCTGATTGGTCTCACAAACAGCTTAAATGTTTTGAGGTTTCTTGCAAGACATATTTATTAAACAAATAGGATAAAGATGTGTGTGTTTCCCATCATTAGAATTACTGGGAATTTCCACAAAAAATATTTCTGGTTTTGTGCATGTCTTCTGTTTAGCAGTTCTTACTGACACTAAAAATGTGTGCTATAAATAGGTCTGCATAACATACTAGAAATTTCACCAGGCTTGGAGCATCCTTTCAGCATTTTCTGCAGTTATATATTTTCAGAATATTCTCTGCATGTTCTAATAAAAAAATATCTACTGCTTGCCTGAATGATAACCAGTGTTTAATGTAATATGGACAAATCCTTAGCCATTACAACTGACTTATTCCCATAGAGTAATGGCAATTTACAAAAGCTTAAGAAGAGACAATGAATTTTAGATCTATGCCTAAATTTTAGGTTTAGATAATATATGGAGTTTTACATGAAATTTTGAATATCTTGTGTATGCGGGACTCTCAAAATATACAGGAAGGTTTGGAATGGGAAGGGCACTTAAAGAACAATTTTATTTGAGATTTACTGATTGAGAATCTGGCTGTTATTTGCCTGCCTATTTATACAGAACTCGAAGGGGAAGTGAGTTTGCTTTTGGAGAGTTAAAACACCTCTGCAAATACTTCCCCTAAAAAGGACTGGTTCAATTTTGAAAGAAAAGTAATTTCACTTTTTTCATTAGCCAGTTCTGTATATATGGGTTAAGGATACTCACAAAGTCGCCATCCCAATCTTCCCTAGACAAGGAAAATTAGAACAGATTAGTGTCACCCTCTGGAACAGATGTTTAAAGCAACTTGCTGTCATGTGAGCCTTAAGATGGTCTGTCTGACCAGCTCTACTTGGAGATTTGTAAGGAGGTCAAAGTTACTGCTGTTGCTTTGAGATCTCTTCAGTTCTTTTATAATTTTTCTAAGCTGTTTCAGCAGTTATTCCTCAAAAACTCAAGCAATTCCTTGTTTTCAAAGCACTCCTGGCTATCTTGGAGTAAATTTTTCCAATTTTAACCCTATTCTGTGGTACCTTATACAGTTTATTTCCTCCAGGACAGCTGGCAGGATTGCTGGGTATCATTCTGGGGAATATGATAATTTTCATTGACTTGTAGCAAGAATTTTTAAGTTCAAAGAGGCAATATAATTTTCTCTGCTAATACTGTATCTGCATGTACTAACAGGATGTTTAATAGGACACAAACAGAAGAACAGGTCAGGTGGGTTTAGGCTAATGAAAACCAAATTGTTTTACTAACTGACCCATCTTTGTCTGAAGGGTTTAACCCATAAGAAATTCAGACTTTCAATGTTTCTTGTAATTCTGTGCAAGCAGAAGGCTTTTCTGTGATTTATGATAAATCTGGTATTTTTTAAAGTTTGATTACATTGTACAAAAGTTAATTCCTTACCAACTGCTGTCTCCAATAATTGAATGTTTCTTAGATGAATCTCTGCTTGTCTTAACTCTGTCAGTATGAAAACTATTTATTTCCAATTGACCCTTCCAAAGGCACAAAACCTCATAAGCCCAGACAACCAGTCATTGACAAACAGCAAATAGTAAGTAAATACTTCCACAGTTGCCTTATCACAGCAATTCCTTAATAGCAATGATATTTCTTATTGTTTCAGTGACTCATCTAATTGTTTAATGACATGGGATTCATCCCTTATTTATTATCCCTTATTTATGTATTATGAACTTTGTACTACTGTAGAAAATGCTTTCACTGAAAACTGATGGCACTGTCTGGGACAGAAGAGATCTGAAGATATAATTTCCTGAGTTCCAGGCCAGTCAGACACAGCTGATGAAGTGCCTGCGGGGGAATGAAGCTAAGAGAAAGTGGCAATATCCCAGACAAGAGAAAGTGGAGCAGTCCAAAGGTGATGAACTAAATGGGGCCAATAAGGATGAACTCAGAAGCACTAAACAAATGCATCTGAATGGTAATGATACTGCCTGAAGAGCAGTCTGGAGTAGAGGGAGGTGGCTTACGAAAAAGAGAGATAGGCCTGGGGCATAAATTAGAGGGGTAAGAGGCTTTACACCCACGATGATGAGAGAGGGAAAAGACAGACCTGGCTGTGGGGATGATCGCAGATTTCTGTTATCAGTAGGCAAACGTGAAGAAAGGCACGAAAGAGAGAGAGTCACTGTTGGGACAAACTATTAGGTCAAATGTAACTATGAAAACCTACTATTACCTTTTTGTTCTCCTCTCTGTTCCTTTCTCTCTAATTTATAAACAGACCAAGAAGCACTGGAGTTGCTAACAACTAGGTGAAAATGGAAATGTCCTTTTTTCCAACTAATTCTTTGCTTGTTTTGTGTGAATTCCTTGCTATCCTATTAATAATAAACTTCACTGAGATAAAAGTTACTGAAGAAAAACCCAGCAACCTGCAAGGCTCCAAAATTACACAAGTAAAAGGGAATCCTTTTTTTTCAGATTGAGGAAAAGCCTGGAAAAGGTATTTCAGTTCATTTAAAAGATGATGTGAAACAGGTACACAAATACAGAAGTCACACAATTCTTCAAGGGAATTTTGCCGCTTTCCCTCAGCAGTGGCAAGAAGAGGGTTGCCACTCGTGACACATGCATTTCAAAATGGATTTTTATGAAGAAGAAGAGTAGGAAAAGTTCCCCGGAGCATAACAAGCAGACAAGCTTCAAACGGTATGCATACGTCTGAGCCTCTGAGTCACTGTAAGCAATCTGCATCCCTTAGAATATCCACAGCCTTAAATCCCTATTTCAGCCTGCTGCCTGGGAGGATTCCAGCTACACAGCCCCCAGACTGGGAAATCTTGGAGGGAATTGCAACCTGTTTACGCTATCATTTTTTGTCTTTTGTGGTCAGTTGTAACAATAACTCAGAAGACGATACACTATCATCAGGATTTCCCTCTATTTAAACACAGTAATTCCTGTTCCTGATACCAGGTAAAGTCTGAATAACAATGGAACAGAAATATCCACCATGGTTTCTGTTTCATGACTTCAAGTAGAAAAAAACCTTTCTCCCAGATCTTTTTTTATTCTCAGTTTACAGTCATTTGCAGCTTAGTTATTCACGCCAGGCTAGACTGAATTATTTACCTTTTTCCAAGGGTTTCTCTTTCTTTTTTTTTTTTAATAGTCTCACCTGAAATAATTAGAAAATAGCAGAGGAGAATTGTAAAAACAGTGTTTAAAATTAAGTGAATAGAATTTATGCCTTGGTCTAGAATAGTATGTATTACTGTAACATGCAATTATATTGGGAAAAAAAAATCTAAACTCCCCCCAGGTTACAGATTGATTTCATAGTTGTTTTGTAAGCTATTGCTCTGCTTCCTGGGGTATCTCTCAGGCACTGTTCAGCACAGAATCCATTATATACTACACACTCGGATAGATGAAAGGTATTATGGCAAGCTTAACTTCCCTTCTCGTTAGTGAATAATGATTTATACCTATTCCTTTTATGAAGTTGAAGTTAGCCGGGCATATGCCTACTAACTAATTTCCTTTTGTTACTGGAGTTGTTGCTTTTTAACAGCAGTTGTTCTGGACATCTCTCTGATGGTCGATTTAAATGAGAGCTGTAAGCACACTGTTGCTGGTCACAGCTCCCGTCTAGAGCTTTTCTTACATGATTTACAGTTTGTAGTCTTCTTTATTGTCTGAGTTAAAGTGAAATCATCAACAAAAAGAGATGCTCACCAGTTGCTTTTGCTTGTAGTATAGGATCTCTATTCCTTACTGGGGAAGTCAAATGAGAACTAACAAAGAACAAAGAAAAGGAAAGAAAAGTAAAATGGAGAGACATACAGAAGGACACTAAAAAGTCATACCCATGAAAACTGCACATTATCTTCATTTATTTTTAACATTTCTGAAGCACTTCGCTGTTTAAGAAACAGATCCCAAGCAGACGTGAAGCAGCATAACTTTTTATTACCAGAACATCAACAGGTTGATGGAAAATAAAAAGTAAATTAAGACAAACACAGATATGCAGATACAGGCAGAAATTTGGTGAGTGTGAGCATGAGCAAAGGCAAAAACTCCAGGCAAAGGGTTCTCCCTGACTTTGTTTTTTATTTCACCTCTTCCCCGCCTTCTGTGAATTATAGTCAGATTTCTCCAAGGTATTTTAATTTCTCTACTGTCAGCAGAAATTTCTGCAGTGGTTAAGAGCCTCTCTTCCTTCTGTTCTTTTTGGTGTTCTTCAAAGTATGTCTCCATGTGTCTGCTTCTCTGATGAATGCAAGCACTTTTGATCCCTGCAGTGGAATTGTTTTGCCATAATATACATGTCTTGGCCTTATTAAGAAAGAAACTATTTTATCTCTTTTCCCTCTTTCACTATCAATAATGACTGGAGAAAAATGTACAGAACAGCTATAGATGGGCAAGATTATATTACCAGAAAAAATGCTGGTGTAATTACACAGAGATTGGACACATGTGAAGGACTACTGAAAACACCAATTTGTGGAGTTTTCTACTACTGCTACTAATACCACCCAAAGTCAGAATAAAGGTCACAAACTGATGAAGGAAAAGCAGAGTTTAACTGTAAAATCAGGATTATTAGTTCTTGCTCTGGAATCATGGCTCTGGACTGAATTCAGTTGTTTTTTTCCTGTTAAACCCTTTTAAAGATGAGAAGACATCTAAGAATCCTCATGAAAGGCAGAACTCTAAGACCATCCTGAGATTTCAAGGTATTTGAGAACATATTCCACATTGTGCAAGAATGGAAAAACACAGTGATGAAAAGATAGGAAGAATACTCCTAAAAAAATCCTTTTTGTTAAAGGACTTAATATTATTCCACAAAGGAGGAAAGTAGCATCATTTTGCATATTAAAAAAACGAGGCACAGAGGTGAGTAACAACCTCTCTTCACATGACCCGATCTTGCAAAAGAACTTTACAGCGTGAAAGGCAGAGCATGGTGCTGGAGCAATGACTGCATTTACATCCTGAAAGTAGCAAACTCCTCTGTAAGGAGAGGGTGATAGAATAGTCTGTGAGAAGTAAAAGCCCTGGTGACTTTGATTGTATGCGACTGCTCTTCTGTGCATTTCTGTTAAAACACTAGTTGTTTGTTTTGACTGTGCTTTCTTATTTCAAAGAAAGAATATCAACAGCTTTAGATCACAATACTTTGCCTTGGTCTGTGAACAAATAAATTGTACTACACATTGAAAATTCATAGAATTTGTGAAGGCATGGGCTTAAGGCATGCTTCCCATTACTCACCACATATTTATACAAGTTCTCTCAGCTTGGATACAGCTGCTGGCTGCACTCAGGTCAACAGCATCACATAATAATGTTGAACTGCATTAATTGCATAAATAAGAGATTTTAACAGTGGACTCTATTTGAAGAATAGGTCAACAACATCAAGCTAAGAGCAAAATTATCCCAGATCTTCACAGTACATCTACATTTCTATCCTCCAGCTTCCTAATGTACTCAGAAAAAACAGAAGTGTTATGTTGGTAAGAGACAAGTAACAAACAACCCTGCCTTAGAATGTAGATGTGATTAATTTTATCCTTCCCAAATAAAACAACAATAGCATTATTTTTTTTTGGAGGAAAATTGAATTCTAACTCATGTTTTTGATCTAAATCCATTCTTCTATGATGATAGTATTGTACATATTATTAATTGTGGCATCCTGAGAATGACATGAAATAACAGCTCTGAAGCCATAACTGAATTACAGAGGTTCTAAGGTCCAACTCTTTTATTCAACCCACCAAGAATACTGATTCAGAACTGAGGCCCTTTTAAGGCTCTTGAGGTGCCTTTAAGTGATAACCTTTAAACCCATCTTTTTTACTACCGAGAAAACCTCTGATTTCAAAGAACATGGCACATCTCCGTTTTATTCATTGCTTAGTGGTTTTTAGAAAGAAAGAATTACCTCAAATATTGACTGCACAGCCATCCTGAGCATTTCTATCCAAATATTTCATAATAAAAAACACATTATGGAGAGGGTGGAAAAGAAGAATTGCTGCTAAAATCAGATACTGAGTTTAACTCCATGATTCTGACTTGGCTGAAGTAATTCTACTCCCATGACTTCACCTCAAAGTATTCTTCAAGACAAGTTTTTTCTCTTGTTGAGAAAAACCCACGGCACAACTAGTAACCCAGAGTGATTTTTTGATTCACTGCTGACTTTGGTTACAGCTGGTACTTTGATTACAAAACCAAACTTCTTACTCTAAAGTAATGCTCAAGAATGGAAAGCAACACTGTTGTTGTCCATATCCTATTCATCCACCACCATTTTAACATTAGGAGCATGTTGTTTGGCCATAAAATAAAGGAAAAACAGTCCCAGTTCTCTCTCTCATATTGCTCTTTGTCAGCATTTAGCCTTCCTGTAAACAAATCTATTGTGTCAGAAAACTACATAGCAGAGATCATCTCCTTGATTTTGCTCTCTGGAGACTGAGTAACAAGTTCCTTATTTTTCTCCCAAAACACTTCTTCAGCAGGGTGAGAATGGGCTTAGGAACAAGTCAGCTGAGAGAGGCTGAGACACATCCCAGGAGACACCTTCAGAAGGAATGAGAGATGTTTTCCATCTTCAGTGACTTACAAGGTGTTAGCTTAACACTCTCCCATTCACAGACTGCAGACTGCAACCCTTCTTTGCCTCTTTGTGTCCTGGGTAGGAATTTCAGCAGGCAGATCTAGCAGCCTGTTAGCATTACTGTACTGCAAGTCTCTGACCTGCCTCCACCCTGCAGCCACAGGCTTTGAGCTGTGCTCCTGGCACTTGCCAGAGTCTTCATGAGGGATGAACTGGGTGAGCAAGAAACATGCTGGGCATTCAAAGCCACATATGTCAATTGGGGCTGCCAGACAAGAAGCAGACATGAAATTTCCCTTAGTAATGCTTCTGAAACTGAAAAATTACAAGATCTTTTGTATTACAGGATTATATGGCAAAAATACAAGTGATTCCCTTTCCTTAGGGGGTGGAGGTCATTAACAGCTGTGTCTGGATTTGGAATAAAGCTGTTTATGTTCACCCTCTAGCTAGCACCATTCTGGAGCTGTCCCCACTCCTTCATCACCAGACATAATGCAATGCTTTAACAAATATGAGGATGCTCTCACACCTAGGCAAGTCAGGAAAGGGAGAGGCTGATGCAGAACATACCAAAGTGAGTTAAAGGAAACCCCTGAAAATGTATTTTATCTCTATAGCTGAGCACAATCTGCTGAAGCAAGGGATAGCTTTTTAACACGCATTAATGTGCTAATCTGCTATTAAAATAACATCCACAGTCTCTTAAAAAATTATGACCCCTTGCTTGCATTACAATAAATATCTGCTGAACATATAAACCAGACGTCTAACAATGGGATAGAAAGGGGGTTGATTTTCTAAGTCCTATAAACAGGACTCAACATGGCTTACACTTTCACAGGCATAATTCTGTACTTGAATTAATAGCAGGTTAAGATGGCATTATTTAGCCACCTACTTCTCTAATTTTCTCTCACAGACAATTACGTGGCTAAATCTTATAAATCTTACAATGGTTAATACTAAAATAGAGCCTTTTGAAAAATCTGGTCCAAAACCACATTTTACTAACTGTAATTTGGTAATTCACGAAGATGTACTCATTCAAACCATTAAGTCATTTAATGGATGAAGTATAAATAATGTTCTCATGTCTTGAGCAGGACTTTACACGTGAGACATTATAAGGCTAGAAGATAAATCATATAACTACACTACTCATCTTTGGGAAGGCAGCATATTTCCCTTCTATCCAAGTGAAAAGTTCCTTCCAAGAAAAGCAAACTTTTTTTTCCTTTTTCCCCTGTCCTGAAAGCAAGCCCCCAGACAGTGTTCTAGTACAATTTCCCACTGAATAATGCATCCTGTTAGGTTGCATCCCAGATACGTATTTAGTGACCAAGAAGTAGTTCCATAGTCACTTAGAGGGTTTCAGAAGGGTAGAGAGCAAGGTGAACAAGAACAAAACCAAAAACCAACCAAACAAAACCACCAACAACAAAAACCACACAAACAAAAACCAAACCAACCAACCAAACAAAAGAAGACATTCTTGGGCTCCACTGGTCATCAGCTCCATAAAAAGAGGACCCTGGGTAAAAAGAAGAGAACTGAACATCTGGCTGCTCTTGAAAGGAGAAGAACAACAACTTTACCATCCCTTGCTACACCTTCTTATGGAGTTATCATTTGACCTAGCGGGGATACCATTTCTGTGATTACTAAGGGTAAGAAAATAAAGAAAGGTTTGCTAATTAACAAGATACTTTTGGGCTGAACACTGTAAATACTTACACATCCATGAACGATGGCTTTTAGACTTGGAACAATAAAGTGACATTCAGACTTTTGTAGGCACTTTTGCAGAATTCAGAGAATTAGTTACCAAAATAAATACTGAACAGAGAAAAAAAAAAATTCTTTATAATTTCTTGAAAAATATGGTTATGGGAATTTATTGAGGTCACAACAGTTTTTCAATAAAGGTGAACCATAACAAGAAGCTTAACTAGGTCTCATTATTGTGCTATGGGCTTAGCTAATAACTACTGTAAAGTTCCTTGGTCCTGGAGAATAGATAAACCCAGGATGAGACTTCTATGTACACAACTCAGAATTACAGCTGATACTAACCAAAATCAGAAAAGAGGAGTGTGTGGGAAACAGTACACAAAATTCAGGCAAATTATTCAGTGGCATAACAGGAAAATTAGAGAACAGTGAAATGTACACCTGTATTTATCTGCGAAGGATAACAGAGACTTACAATGAGACAGAAATAGAAAATTAATCTTGATGAGGCTTAACCATAAATAAAGTGTTATTCTCTACAAACAATCTTATCTTTTAATGTTTTTGTATAGCATGTCTCCAGGGTTACTCGAGTGAAAGTATTTTCAGATTCAGACCTGAAAAAGTCTGGGTGGAGAAAGTAAATGTGCATGCTCTCTGGAAGATGAGACATGTCTGATTGCACAAATGAAACACACGACAAAAGAATAACCCTGTCTGTCGAAACAACTATTTCTAGGATTGGACTTGTGCTGCTTGAGGGTGCAGATACCATTTAGTAATGACAACTTTGGCTTGGAACACAGGTACTGGGCCTCCAATTTGCCTGACAAACATCAGTTTCCCAAGCTCAGCAAATTCTGAATCAAGTCGAGTTCCTACACAGAATTTTAAAAATTGCCTCTTAATTACTGTAGTTATACTAAAAATAGAGGAGAGTGACAAAACATCATTGCTAATAAAAAATTCATTGAACTAGCAAGGCAGATAGATGTTTTTTCTTCGATGACTTGAGATGTCAGAATATTCTCTGATCTAGGCATCTGGGAATTAAAATCTTCCCAAGCATAATGAAAGTCTTTGTCTGCCCTAACCTATAAAAGATTTCTCCACAAAGCCAGTTATCATCTAATGAGAAAGGGTATCTGCCAGAGAGAATACTAGTCTATACTTCTCCTGTATCATTGCAGAGATGATCATCACAAGTACTTGGAATAAATACAAACAATCAACCTCCTATTATTATAATTGTTTAGGTAAAGGGTTGCAGTTTAAGACTCATGATATAAATCAACAGTCTCTTTATGCTGTTAGTTATCAGGTGTTCAATTACACACATTTATTCCCTTGAGTAATTGACCTTCGCCTTAAGTGGATGCCCTCTCCATCAGGTTTACTTTGCTAGTCTTTCCTATCCCCTAAACAAAATAACAGATCTATAAATCAGCAACATTAAAATAGCATCAGAAAGACACCAGGCTGTTTTTCAGCCTTCCTGCTATTGAGACTGCCCAGTTATCAGACTGCTGGGTGTTGCCCCAAGGGCCGTTTCATTTTATTCCATTTTGTTATTGCTGTGGCACCCTTTTTAATTGTCAGGGATGGGTGATTTTTAGGATAACCTAGCCGAGTTTCAGATCCAGTTGCTACAACAGGAGGTGTAATAGGCCTACTGTGATTATATAAAATGAGAACTCATGATACACAGACAGATCAGCTTTAACACAGGCAATGTGGCAGGATAGGCGTAAGTATGATACTATGAAACTTCATCAATTCTTACATAAGTACACAGAGAGAGCAGGCAGGGCTTAAAAGTACCCAGGGCAGCTCAATCACAGAAATGTTGAACAACAAAAATATTTTTGAATATTATTTTATATAGCAGATGACAAGTAGCATACCACATAAGATTCAAGATAGTAGAACTATTCCTAGAATTAAAAAAAAAAAAAAAAAAAAGAAAAAAAAAGAAAAAAAAAAAAAAGAAAAAATTCTTTGTGAAGGTTCATCATTGTAATACTTGGGCCAATGCCACATTCAGAACAACTGATCTTTCACTCATGCAGCCTAGTGGCTGATTTTGAACACAGTCAGAGCTATTGCTTTGCCAGAATCAAGTTCTCAAAGTGATAGATAACCACTGAAAAGCTAAACCTTCTGACATTTTCAGAGACACCATAGTGAGGATGGTGCTGCTGCAGAAAGGAGGTTATTAGTTCTCGGCGTTCTCAAAAGCTCCCTCTCTCCCTTAGTTTCAAGGAAGGTCTCATTATAGGCAACAACTTGCTTGCACGTCATGTTACCAGCTATTTAAATATGAAAGATGAGAGTTCAGGCAAGTAGGAAAGAATCCAAGTAGTTTCTTTAACATAACTTTAATGTAAGAAATTCAAACTAGACTACCATTTCATTAACTGTTTTCTTATTTTATATAGTATTCATAGAAACTTTCATTTATTATGTCAGTTTGGGAATCCTTTTTCTTCTAGCCACCTGCCAGCCTATTTTGCAAACTCTCTCTCTCTACCAGTGGTAAAACACTAATATTTTTTGTTTTCATTTAATCTGTTGAACTACTCTCTTGAGAAAAAACACATAAGTAAGGATAAAGCAGACAAATGCAGAACATTCAGCAAAGGTGAGATGAGCCTATCCAGGTTGAAAAGATTCACTTAAAAGCCTTTAAAAAAATTTTAAAACCCTGTCCTATAAGCTAGTGAAACCTGACCTTAGAAAGCTGATCTTAGTTTGGAAAACATTAAAAAAGAGAAGGAGAGAAAAAGGAAAAGAGGAAAATAAAAGCCCAGAATTTTTTCAAGACCTCACCTCCCCTTTCTTAGGTCTAAGCCCCCAGATGGAAAGATCTATATATTTTGCAGCCTGTGCAAACTGACTTACTAAATCAAAGATTTCTACTCAGAACAGTACTTCCTAAGTACCAACACTGCAGGAAACAACTTAATTTCTACAATTCACTTTTGTGGATGGAGGGTTTTCAGCCTTTATAGCAATTAGGCACATCTCAGTCACTTGACTCATTTTCAGCTGGGGCTCCTAATCCCATCTATCAAGACTAACACTTGAACTTGAAAGAACCCCTGCTTCAGTAGTGGCCTGGCTGCTCCTTGTCTTCCTATACTGCCACCAACGAAAAAGGTAATATCAGAAGAGCTGTCAAAGGCCTGTGTACACTAAGTCCATGTTATATCCTTCCCATGGACTGTCTGTATGCTTCTGACCTGCATGAGCCCAAGCACCTTTGTGCTTTTATTGCAGTTATTTTGCTTCTTTGAGGATACCATGACTGTATGAGCATCTATCAAATGAAGTCATAATATAGGACTTTATCTAGCAACTAATTTGCTGGCTGCTATGACTCCAGTACTGCCATGTCAATCTTCCCATCATATATCTAGGCTTAACTTTAGTTTCTATGTAGTTTTCCTAGACTGAAGAACATTTCATTAACTCCTTCAAACAGTTCTAATCCTTATCTCCTCAAGTCACTCCTCTGGTTTGCATCACTTCCCAATTTAGTACATTCAAATGATATGATTATTACAAAAGTTTGTCCTTGAGAAAGTCAGATGTGTTTGGTAATGTTTGTTTTACAAAGTGTTGCCAAATCCCGAGGGTTCAAACTTGACTTGTTCAAGGCACAAGGTAATGATGTTGAAAATAATTCCATTGTACCAGCTAAGTATTACCCTTATTAATCAATCCTCAAAGCATGTTAGGAATGTTAAAATCTGCTGATAGTTATTCTTTAATTAACATTACTGAATTCATACACTGCCTTCAAACCAGAATAAATTTACAGCTTCTCTAACGTTGTGGGATTTTTGCTGTTTGTAAGAAGTCAGCTAAAAGTCACGTTTGCAAAAGCACATATTGCATCAATATAATATTATTAACGTCTTTAAAAAGCATAACAGTGATACATACCTGCTGTACATGCCCTGCTTGATCTGAGCATTTCTACTGACATCTGTGGGCATTAGGTAAATCTCTAGCCATACTGTAAACATGCATTAAGCAAAAAAATAGTACAATTTATATGCTCCGAAGAGGTGAAACTAATGTCACCTAAACAAGGAAAAAGTATAGCTTGTGGCAGTCTGAGTGTCCTTCTACTCCTGGCAGTGCTGGCCCCATTCTCTCAGCATAAACCCCTCTGTGTGGGAATGCTGCACCTAACTGGTATCACATCTTCCCAGGCACTTCAACCAAGAGGTGTTTTGGGCTACCTTCCCATTTTCCTAAACTCATTGGTTCCATAAGGCAGAAGCCTTCGCCTGATAAAATCTCAATTTTAAAAGGAAAATAGAGTATGTGACTAAGAGCAACATCTCTGACAAAAGACTTTTGCACACTGCCTGGAAAATTTAAATTGCTCCAACCCACTAATGATTTTTAATTTCCCAATTTAAACAATCATGTATATTCATAACATCAGAAGTGAAGACCTTTTCTAACTCATTGTCAGAAATGAGTAGACCATTTCAACAGCACTAAAAACCACAACAAAACGTGTCCTCAAATAGATACCTAAGATATAAAAGTACAAATCATTAATATTTGGCAAAATAATTAGCAAGTGAATCATTGGGTGTATCAGGCAGCCTTAATACTGACCTGTCACAACAAGATTAGAAAATAAGTGAAAAATGAGATCATAGCTGTTCAAGTTGTTCAGAGAAGGATACATTACAGTCATCCTAGGAGCTGGTGCTAGCAACTCAAGGATTTCAATATTCAGTTAAAGGGAAAGATTTCACATGGGAAGACTCATTGCCTGTGGCCTTTGATATCCACAAAAGGGCAAATATTTCAGTCACACACACAAATAAATTAATATTAGAGTTTAAGCTGATTAGTTTAAGATAACACTTAAGATTTCTTAAAATTTCTCTGCACACATTCAGTATCATATGCAGCTGTACCTAAACCCACATCATGTGAATGTGCATCTCTCCATTTCTCCTTCTCTTGAAGCTGAAAAATGTGTCTGTTAATGCCTTGTGACTCCAAGAAAACAATATCCTGGTTACCAAGCTGGAAAATACTTTAAGACTACTGCTTTTTCCGATAATTTAGGGAACTGTGGAATCACAGGCTTAAATGTTTCCTAAAAAATCCCTTAGTCCCTCAAATGCAATCATGTATTGAAATCATATTTCATCACAGGTAATTATTTGTTGAACTTGGCTCCAGTAGAGGCTAGTTCAATATTCAAATGGAAATGGAAGGCTTTTTTTTTTAAAAAAAAAAGGTCAGTCTGGAATTAACACATTGCCTTCTGTACATGTGCACAGCTATATGATTACTGTGTAGTTACTGTGCATACTTCCATGGCTGATGGCTTCAAAGTAGACCAGCTTTTACAGCTCCAAGATTATTCCATACTATATTGATACACCTTAAAATAGACTAGTTCCTCTGAAAGATGGGTGTATGAAACAGAACTGTGTTTTTATACATTTAGGTGCCTGGGAATTACTTATAAAAAACTGCCATATGCTAATACAAGCTCTTAGCAAACAAACTCTATACCAGGTTTCCCATTCTCAAAGGGACAATTTCTGGCAGTCAAAATAAATGATAAAACTTACAATGCATGTTTTGATATACAAATATATATTAATGCTCAAAATAAACAATTGAAGTAGATTCAAGGAGTTTCTGACTTCTCCTAACATTTTCACATTAGTTTAGGCTGATTATCAATATATATATTCATAGAATCATAGAATGTTAGGGATTAGAAGAGACCTCTAGAGATCATCGAGTCCAACCCCCCTGTCAAAGCAGGATCACCTAGGGCAGGCCACACAGGAATATATATCCGGGTGGGGTTTGAAAGTCTCCAGAGGAGAGTCCACAACCTCTCTGGGCAGCCTGTTCCAGTGCTCCGTCACCCTCACAGTAATGTTTCTCCTCATGCTGAGGTGGAACTTCCTATGTTCTAGCTTATACCTGTTATTCTTTGTCTTATCACAAGGCACCACCAAAAAGAGACTGGCCCTTTCTACTTGACACCCACCCCTCAGATAGTTACAGACATTAATAAGATCCCCTCTCAGACTTCTCAAGATTTAACAGCCCCAGTTCTCTCAGTCCTTCTTCAAAGGAGAGATGTTCAAATCCCTTAATCACCCTCGTAGCCCACCATGAACGTTTTTTACTCATGCAGAAGGATGTTTATTTTCATTTCCAGGTCCTCCACCTGTCAAACAGGTGGATTTTCCAGAGAAAGAGTAAAGTTTATTATCTCTGTACTGCCATTCAGAGTTAACAATGCAAATAGCACTTCTGATTCAAGACTGAGACCGATATTATCTTTTTGTCTCTGGTCTGCAAAATATACCTTTTATGAGAAGAAAGTCAGCCCACAGTGAATGCAGTAAGTAATCATTGATTTGGAAAACAGCCACTTGAAATGGCTTTGCTGGAACCCACTGGTTTAGTCATTTGAGGTGGGCGATTCAATGTAATTTTGAAAGCATGTATTATGTTGTGGGCTCACCATGAGCATTTCTTATTTCCCTGTTTTTATGGAATTAGGACACAGTTCAGGTACAAAATGTCTAATCCAGGGTAGGAGAGAGGAAAGAAAGTGAGAAAAATCCATAAATCTCGTAAGAAAATCTTGTAACAAGGAACAATTGGTATTTGCAAAAGAAAGTGTCCCTTTAGAAAACAACATAATAATGGCTATTATAAGCTACAACAGAAGCAGCAGCACTTCCTGAAACAAAAAGATAAGACTTGATTCCCTACCCCTCCCATGCTGAATAATAAGACACTACAAAAGCTGATTGTGAAAGGTATGGGAAAACTAGTAGCAGTTCATCTACCTAATTCTGATGCAATTTTTAAAAGGAATTTGAAGCAGAGAGAAGATGCATCTCTATTTGTCTCTTATCTGAGTGCTCACATGCATGTGCTTATGCACTTCCTACAGAGATAATCAGGGTGTATCAGATTTTAAAGAAAGGAGACAAATGTGATTGAAAATATTTAATTGATGTTTTCAGCATAGAATCATAGGATGAATCACAGAATGCCCCAGGTTGGAAGGGACCTCTAAAGGTCATCTAGTTCAACCCCCCTGTAGTAAGCAGGGACATCCTCAACTAGGTCAGGTTGCTCAGAGCCTTATCAAGCCTGGCCTTGAATGTCTCCAGGGATGGGACCTCTATCACCTCCCTGGGGCAACCTGTTCCCATGTTCCACAACCCTCACAGTAAAGAACTTCTTTGTAATGTCCAATCTAAATCTACCCTTCTTTAGTTTAAAACCCCTGCCCCCTATCATATCACTACATGCCCTTATAAATATTCCCTCTCCAGTTTTCCTGGAGGCCCCCTTCAGGTACTGAAAGGTTACTATAAGGCCTCCCCAGAGCCTTCTCTTCTCCAGGCTGAACAACCCCAACTCCCTCAGCCTGTCCTCATAGGAGAGACATTGCAGCCCCCTGATTATTTTCATGGCCCTCCTCTGGACCCACTCCACCAGGTCCATGTCCTTCCTGTGCTGAGGGCTCCAGAACTGGATGCAGTACTCCAGTGAGTTTAGCATTTCCCATATGCATCAAGTTTTAGAGGACAAACCCTCGTCTTGACTTTTGAGGCAGGAATTATGGGTGAAATACAGACGTATGCGAGTCAGCAAATTTGTATTACACTTTAAGAATTGGGTAGTCAAACACTGGTACAGGCTTCCTAGAGCGGTGGCTGACAGCCCAAGCCTGTCAGTGTTTAAGAGGCATTTGGACAATGCCCTTAACAATATGCTTTAATCTGGTCCATGCTGAATTGGCCAGGCAGTTGGACTAGATGATCATTGTAGGTCCTTTCCAACTGAAATAGTCTATTCAACTCTGTTCAATTCCTCTCCTCTCCTCTCCTCTCCTCTCTCTTTGGTGCAAAACCACAAACAACAGAACTAACAGAAACTATGACAAGCAAAAGAACAGTAACAGTAATCATCCTCACATAAGACACAAAATTTCTATTGGGAAGAAATTGAAGAAGAAGATTTCTAGCACCAGAGTAGAACCAAGACACTCATTCCAGAGTACTTGGCTATATTGATGAGCAGCAAAACCAGAAAGCTAAGTCTTTACAGATGGATTGCATTCCTTCATTTTAGGAATGGTAGCAAAATAAATATAAAAAATTATAGTTCTCTATTAGAGTAAGCCAAACCTGTACACGAATCACATATGAAATATAAATTGAGCTATCTCTATCAAGTAGAAATTTGCTTTAAATTGTTTCTGTTCTCCTTCTATTCATCTTCCTCCAGCCTCCATTTGTAAACCATATGTATCTAGTAGGGGATGATTTGCCCAAGCTACTGAAGAAACAAATTTTGTATCAGCAAAATTCTTAGATAAACATGTAATGATGGATTGATCTATAAAGATTTCATTTTTGTCTTTGGCATTATGAACCAGGTTAACTTACTCCAGCTTTATTTAGGGAAAATCAAATCTATAACCCCTTAATGAGATGCTGAGATAATTACTGATATGGAAGTATTTAATCCCTGTGAGAATTAAGGTGCACTTCAATCTTTCTGAATAGTAGATGCTAGAAATTCAGAAAACATACACACATCATTTTTCTTATCAAATAATAAGCAATGTCACCTGCTTCTGAAAAAAAAAAAGCTCACACACATTAAAAAAAAAATCAAAAAACCCCCCAACCAAATAATAATAATAAAAATTGAACAAAAACCAAAACACACAAAAAACCCCCATAAATAAAAAAACAACAAAGAAACAAACAAAACTCAAAAAAAAAAACCCCAATACAAAAATACCACCAACCAAATCCTGAAAATAAAAACATTGTCTGACACACTTGCTGGATAGTATCCAAGGAAACTATATCAAGCTCTTTCTGTAAGAGAAAAGAGTCTTGCATTAAGGGTCTTGTGTCTTTTGTCATTCAGAACTGTTTCCCATGTAACAGCGGATATACATAAAAGCACCTAGCTCACACTTAAAAGATGCTACAAATGTTTCCCAAGCTTTTAAAATGGGGCTGTAATGGGTCAAACATAATGGTCTTTAGTATAGGTGACAAACTACGTAAAATAAAAAAATAATAATAATAAAAAAGAGATGTTGCTTATTTCTTATACTGTGTACTTCAAAGCAGATTTATCAAACACTTCAAAAAATACAAAATACACATTTTTTCTAGTGCACTCTTTACAACATGAGAATTTGAGGCAAGAGATCACACAAGTGATGGAACTGCCTGAGCTGGGGGTTCCCACTGTTTAGACATTGGATGACATCAAGGTAGAAAAGATGTTTGAATTTAATTTGAATGGGGTGGGTTTTTAATGTGTTCTGTACCATGCAGCTACGTAACACCTGAAAACAATCTAAAGCTCTAAAGTCTGACAGTTTTATACTAGTGCTGTATTTTATCACATTGTCAGTCGGCAAGTATATTGTAATTGTCAAAATGACATTGTTGAACCTGCCATGTGGCAACATAACCTTGACTTTTGCATATGCTGCTGTTGATTCAGGAGTAAAGCAATTGAGTTGATCTGGGTTTTATAAACTTCCTTCGTCCCCACAATTTACTGTTACTCAGCAGTCAGTCCTGTAGGAAGTAATATTCCGGTGACTGAACCCATTTATCTACGAACCTTCCCTTGACAGACCTCATAATTTATAGCCATAAGGTGTCCTTCAAAATGGATAAAGATTGATGGTTGAACAAAAACTGTACTTTAATAGCCATTGCATTACAAGCTTTTTCTTCAGACAAATCCAGGCTCTCATCTCAATTAGGCAAAGTGTATCGAAAACTCCCTTAGCACAAACACTGTACAGATGCACGAGCTGGTGCACTGAATTATGACTAGCACAGCCAGGGTAGGGCTAGACTGATACTGGAGGATGAAAGCAGTCCATATACTGCATGTCCTTATGTACAAACAAATAATTCACAGGCTGTTTTGCAGAGTGATTATTTGTTTTCAAGCTGACTTCCATGGGGTTTTAAACTACATGT
The DNA here is from genome assembly GCA_024605025.1 of Megaceryle maxima. Taxonomy (NCBI): domain Eukaryota; kingdom Metazoa; phylum Chordata; class Aves; order Coraciiformes; family Cerylidae; genus Megaceryle; species Megaceryle maxima. The sequence goes on from JANHGN010011202.1 coordinate 67,832, forward strand.
TTAAACATACCAACAACTTCAGTGAATGGTAAAATCTATACACTTCTCTCAGGTGACTGTAATTTGGGACAAATATTGCTCCTATTATACCAATGGATGCTCAGAGTAGACAGTTTGGGACTTCATTTTGCATTATTAATTTGGAACTAAGGCCATTTCCTGGTAGTTAAGAAACAAAAAAAAAAGTGTGGACCTCCAATTTCTATTTCTTTTCTGTGTTCCCAACCATCCTTTGCTGTGTTTATGAAATTACATGTCCACCAACACATGCACTCTACCTAGATCTCCAAAGTTATCAACAAACAATGACTCTGGAGTCATGAAAGATGTATTATAATTACCACTAGAAGGTGTTACTGGACAGTATTTCCAGGGCCTAAATAACTGAAATACTTAAAGCACCATTAACTCTGACTGAAATTTCACTAGTGAGTAACTCAGAGCGAACTGTTTGTGCAGATGCCTTCTCTCAATTGAGGACATGGGAAGGCTGTGAAGCTCTTTTCTTATTTTAGATCCTTGCAAGTTAAGGATTGAAAGTAATTCTCATTATTTCCAACTTGCCAACAGGACAATGAACCACAAAGACAAAATAGTTTGCATAGTCACAAACACTGACTGTGTAGCAGAATAATTAATTGATATGTGAATGAGGATGTTGCTCCAAACCCCTTACATTCATCTTTAGTGGGAATACACAGTATCATCCTCAGGAACAGCAGTAAAATGGTTTGTCAAATATCTGCCTTGTAAACATCACCTTGAAGTGTTTCAACTTTCTTCTAACTCATCACCAGAGGTATTAGGAATCTAACTTTGTATCCATAAAGAATTAGACTGTAGCATATAAAAGTGATCATAACAGTGGGCTGTTTGTTATTCTTGAGAGCATTTTTTGTCTGACAATTTTTTGTATGCAATCTCTGGTAATAGTGTTGGGAATAATACCTTTCTCCAAGTCCCAGGTTGCTGAGAATTTGCAACTCTTTCTCTCAGAATGTATCCAGAACAGTTTGGCATCTCTTCAGACCGAGTTCTGAAAAATGCTCCTTTTGGAGCTATCCTGGAACATTCACCTAACAGCCCATGAGCTGCAAACCCACCTGATAGCAGTATCACCAAGAAATATGCAGAATTTACTTCACTGATCCCCTGTTATTTCTAGGTGCTGAGACTTTCAGATGTTTCTAGGAAACTGTAAAGGTGAAAAAAATGCATGGCAAAAATGTAGAGGTGCATGTGTTTCAGTCTTCACTCTCTTGTCTTAATCTTTGTTTCCACTTCAAAAGTATTTGTCATAAAAACATATGAGAGTAAATCTAGGAGCCTAGATATGACTGTCAGGCCTTATAGTATAGAGGGTGAATGTCAGTACAAATGCTTTGCTGCTCACACAGACCATGAGTTTGTAACATTTCATAGTGACTCACTTTCTCTGTGGAGTTTCATCAGCTAAGTAAAAAGATAAAGTGTCATTAAGCAGGATTCACTGAAGATGCTCTCTGTGTGTACACACTAGTATTCTGGTACTGTAGCACTTCACTGGATAAGCAAATAAAAAGCCTAAACATGTAATTTTAAGTACGCATTCAAGTGGCTATTGACAAACATCTGCAATGAACAGTATCTTTTCTTCCTATTTGCTGTATCAGCTGACATCTAAACAGGTCTGGGAAGGTGAAGAATTGATGGCTTTACTGGTTTCAGGAAGAACTGTCCCACACAAAGCTCAGCTTAAGTGAGATGTACCCACTTTCATGGTCATCTGCAAGGAAGCAAACTGAATGTTAATGTACCTGATTATAGTGTATGCTTCACTTGAAAAATGGGGACAGGTCTCAGTTGGGAGAATTTAATTAAAGCACTCTTCCAGCAAGATAATTATATACCTTTTTTTAATTTTTTTTTTCCACTGGACCTTTCTAGTCCTTAAAATTCAGTTAATAATAGCACAATAATCAAAGACTACATTTTTTGACAACTAGCAACATGGTGAACCTAAACAGTATCTGAAAGTAAGATTCTTTTGACTACTGATGCTCTCAAAACCTGAAATGACTGTTAGATTAATTCCTCATCTTACTGAAAATGATTTCTACTCTTAACTGAGTTATAATACTACCACCAATACAAGAATGGCTTACTCCTAAGATGCTTTCATCCACAGGTCTGATTTTGATTTTCATTTTTTGACTAAGGATATAAGTATCATTAATGTGGTTTGCTGATGGAAAAGCAATCACATTAAAGAGAAGGCAGAAAAGAGACCAGCCTTTAATAGGGACAGATATGTTTGGTTTCCTCCATTCTTATTCAATATTCTAGGCTGTATGCTACTTATCCCTGTATTTTGGATGTGTAAACTGAACAGGCTTGACATAATGGTGGGACTTAAAGCTCATGTGATTTACTTACATGTAAAATATTAGGGTTGCTTACTTCCTTGCTTCATAGAGGATTACATTATCCACCTATTAAGATTTAGATGTGCCAACATTCCACTTATACATTCAAATTTCACTAGATTTTTTCCATTTAGGGAAAAAAAAAAGGAAAAATATGTCTGTATGTACATTAATACACTAATAATTAGCACTTTTTTGTGTGCATCAGATACCTTACAGAATCAATTCCTAATCATGAAGATGGTTGGGGGAAGGCATAACTAGTCCAGTTTCCACAGAGATATATCTAATCTAATTTCACAGATGCAAAATCAGAAATATGTCTTAAGAGAATAAATTTCATAATGCCCTTGAGCACAAGACAGCTTTTGTCAGAATTCTCCCCTCCACCAGAGGAAGAGCAGTAACAACAGAGTGGTTTAAGACTTTATCACACATGAAGATATACAAATTAGGATGGGCTGGATCTCCAATAAATAAACCTTTGCTAGAGGCGACCAATTTTCAATCATCTGTACAATCATGAGCATTTAAACTAAAAAACATCTAAGCTCATGGAAGAGATTGCTTTTCTCGATGGCTGGGCTGCAGACTGTAATGATACTGCACATAGAAAACTAATTTTTTTTTTTTGTTTTTGTATAGTTATTAATTAAAATTTGAGGAAGAAAACCTCACAAAGTGTCAGTCCTGTGGTATCCCCAGATTTCTTGGATTTCTGTTGCTTTCTGTTAATGTCATTCTCGTCAGCAACAACCCTTACCCTGTGGAATTACAGCCTCCTTCAACTTTTTATGGATGTTAGTGATCATAAATTACATTTGGAGAAAATCAAGGGCCACTACATATTTGAGAGGAGAAAGCAAAAAATAAAGACAGGTCAGACTAGTGCACTAACATAAAACTGTTTGCAAAAACACAGAAATAACGAAGGCGTGGACTCAACTTCATGCACCCTGCATTCAGCAGCCTGTCTTCCTTTCTTCTTTTCAATCAGATGCCACGTCTGCATCAGGAAATGGTGTTGAAATAATATTCAGGTATTTTATGTGTCACAAAGCAACGTTTCTTTTGAAACACACAATTTCCTTATCAAAAAGAATAAAAGTCTTTACTCCTTTATGGAAAGTATATTATAAAATCTCATTTGATGTGCATTGTTCTATAAGCTAGCAATGACTGCTGCTTAAATTACTTAAAAACATATCAGAAGTAAGTGTGCAATATCTGTTAGCCTCACATAAATAGTATTTCTGTTCTTAGTGACACATGAATGCACCGAAGGAAAAAAAAATTACTTATTTTCTAGATGTTCTCAGTTTTCTTCCTGCCATAATGAATCACAGCACATATTTGTACTAATAGGGGCACAGGGTGTTTCTTAATAAAGCTGTTAGATTTTGGAACCCATTATCCCTCTTCTTCTATGCTGAGTTAAAAAAATTTATCTGTCACTGATCTAGGAATATATAGCAGATATGTTAACAAAATTTAACATGTTTCAATGTACCCCAGGAGACTCTACAGGTTCTTCTACTGCAAATCACGGGAGATACAAAGGACTGGAAATATGGGAAAATGCCTTTCTTGTTATCTCAATTTTTAAATATATTTTCTTTTTATTTATTTATATATATAAACTCCAAGTTGACATTATGGTATTCAGGACTTTTTAAGTACCAGGATGAAACACCAGTAGATTCTGTACTAATTTGTAACACATCTTTTAATAATCCTTATTCTGGTATCTGCAATTTAATGGGCATAACCACTTATGAAAACAAAGGATAAATTTACATGTGTAAGTCCCTGAGATTTGCAGGTAGATTTCTAAATTTTGTGCTTTGCATCTTTCACTGACTAGGTAAAATTTTCTTCCCCATTAATTGTACAGACAAAAGTCAGAGATAAGTGTGACCTTGCAACAGGAGACTTAAAATGGGCCATATATATTCTAGAGTGGAACTTATTAACAATTCTGTAAGGGCAAACAATCATTGTCAACACTTTGCCAGAGGACTGACTTAATAGGTACGCTATTAACATTAAAACAGACAAGACGTAAGAAAACTGTAAAAAATTATGTGGAGCAAACATAAGCAGTGTTCATGGATATATGCAACTTGTATAATATTAAATCAATACTTAAGAAAAAAAAAAGGAAAAAAATAACCTTATAAAATATGCGGTAACAAGTTAAAATAGCTTGCAAAATTCATTTTTACTGTCAGACAGTAAAATGTATCTGTCCATCAGACAAATAACTTCTTCCACTCATTCACTCCATAAAGAATAGAATATAACTTTCCTGAGGAGATTGGTTTTGTCTCTCAGTTCAAAAATAGAGGAGTGAGAGTGTGGGATTCACTATGTTGGAATGGACACTCCAGAGCAGAGAGAGTTTCATGAAAGGCAAAAGAAATATTAAAATAATGTCAAAACATACTAGATTAGGACAGTAAAAATATTCACAGCTGGTTAGGACCATGCAGTTGCTGGGGGCTTACAAAAACAATACTGTTCTTGTAGGTGAAATAGCAGTATACGTATTCTGATTCTTTCAACATGATTACCATCACTATTGGTTTTTTTCCTGTGGTCTTTTTTTCCTCCCCATCTCATTATTTGACACCTGTAAGACCTCAGTACTTCATAAACACAAATACATCAGCTGTATTGTAAATCAGTTTATTTAAATAATGAGCTATACTTTGCTTAACTGATTTGATTCAGATATTTTTCCCAATGCTTTCATATCTATCTCAGTCTCTTCCACTGGGATACACACTGTCCACAGCAATCTTACTTTTCGAGCTTGACAACAACCCAGCATACTTTTACAACTGGTTCACACCTTCCTTGTTCCAAAGATGCTTGTTCCATGTTGTATCAGCCCATCACAATCCAGCTAGGAATTCAATAAGGCATGTCTACTTCTGCAGGTTTTGAAACCGGAATGACCACCAAGTAGTGTGAAGAATCACAGAGTAATTTAGGTGAAAAGAGGCCCCTAGAGGACATCTAGCTCAGTCCTTCAATTAAAACAAGGCCAGACAGATCAACCACCATACCAAGGGCACAAAGAACCAAACTCTTCAGGACAGAATAGACGAGTCTGAATCTATAGAGAAATGTAATATACTTCCTGTGCTATTGTATAGCCATTTAAATATAAAATTAAATATAAAAGTCCACTCCTTTACCACAAGAAATGTAAAACGAGATGCAATGAGACTACTTAGGAGCCATAAATTTGTCCACCCTTGCAACATGTTTTGTCACTTGACAGAATTTATTAGTCAGTTGGTTGCTATGCTATCCACAGCCTCATGGCTTCTGCTCATGGAGGGCTGCAGATACCCAAAATCCTATCCCTTTTTTCTTTAAACACTTTGTTAAAGAAAAACAGATGAAAAATACAATTACAGGTGATTACATATGACAAAGGATTGTATATTGGCTATGCCAAAGGCAAAGGGCTATACTGATCTCTTGAGCAATCTCTCATTATCCCATCTCCAGACAAGTCTCATGGAAGTACATCTGTGCATCCCTCTGCTGTTGCCATCTCAGGTGCAGCCCTGCTGCTCGTGGGAGATTTCCTCCCACCCGCACTACCTGCCCTAGCCCGACCTCCTTCCTCAGAGCTCAGAAATCACCTTTGGCCTTCTCAAAAATCACTCCAATTGATTTTAAGCGTGTCATAAAAATAATAATTAATAATACAGAAACAATATCCCCAGTCTCCAAAATTTGGAAGGCTTTTTTTAAAACACTTTGGAGGCGACTAATACACCAGCTTCACTACCCACTGAGAAAGACTTTGCTCAAAAATTACAGCTGAATTAAGCGTACACACTTTAGAAGATATTTTTGAAAAGAAATATCAGAAAGGCCATCAGAAGTACCTCACGGGCCGTGCCTCTGAAGTGGTGGGTTAGGCTGTGGCGATGCCAGCACAGCCAATATTTTTCTCCCTTCGCCAGCTTTCCCAGCCCTACCAACTGCACAGGCACCGCTGCAAGGCCGGGGCCAGAGGCTTCTGTACCCGGCCCCTTCCCAGGCACCCTCTGACTGGTACCCGTCACCATGTCCTGCACCTGCCCATGGACACACTCGCTCTGCCATTCTCCCAGGGACTGCAGTGAGATGGACTGTCCTGTGTTCCCCCAGATCACCTTGATGACTGTCTCTGAAGACAGGAGCAGTAATCGCCACTCAACCCACTCAACCCTGACGTGATCCTCGCCCGCTGCTGCTCCTCTCTAGCTTGAAGGCAGACGCAAGCCCAGAGGCCTCTTCGCTCTCTCCACTGGGTCTCTGAGCACCATAACCACACCTACTTAGTTTGGCACCCTGCGTATCAGCCTTCTAATTGCTACCAATAAGTAGGTAATTTTTATTTTATTTTTAAGGTCTATCCTATATTATGATCAGACAAACTCTTACTTGCTACACTTCAGAGAAACGTGCTGTGGGCGGAAACAGGTCCTTCCCAGAACCCATGTCTATAAACTGTAAAATTAAAGCAGATAAACTAAACCTGTTTATGTGTTCCAGTGAGTAATGTCCCTGACGTGCTGAGGATTGAGTGATTTCAATATAGGAGCACTATAGTTTCTTACTGAATTATCTGAGAATTAGCCTCTCTGGTGCTGCAACATTTTTAACCCTTTCCAATGCACCGGGGGGGGGGAGAGAGAAGTGTGGGTTTGCAGTGCTATTAAGGCCACGATCATGGTTATCTATATTTAGCTCCTATCAAAACCAAAAAGCTCCTGAAAGGGGTTTAAATTAAGTTGGAAATCTATTAGAAAATCGAAATAAATGCTCAATTAGACATTGTGTTCCTTTGTCACCCACAAAGATGACCAATAATCTGTCTAGAGCACTTTAGTCCCAGGAGGAATGTTCCCACAACTCTTGCTTATATCAGCACATAAGACATATTGAAGAGATATTGTTGATATCATTGAGAAGAAAATTAAGTACTGAATTCTTAAATATGAGACTGCTTGATACAAAATAGTGAAAACCTGGAAGCTACTACTCTGAATTTTCCTGGCTCCACCCTGAGGGAGGAAGAAAATTATCTCTTACAAGAATAATGAGAAAAGAAGATTAGTATCTCCGTTCTGAGAGTCCTCAAGGAAGATTTTTCCTTCACACAGGACATCTTCATAAACGAACAAAGTACAGAGAGATCTGGATAAAGACAGCATGATTCTCTTTTCCACTCTGCTTCCATCAGTCAGCAAAACTAATGAAGTTTGAAGCTACATTTCCAAGTGCTTTTCTTTCTCCTTTGTCCTTTTTCAGATGGGTATCTCCATTGATAGATTTAAAAGGGCTGCCCTCAGGTGAGAAAGTCATGATGGTTTGGGTTAAAGGCAAAGTGTATGGGATAATAATAGTCACAGCACTTCAGAGTGGGAAGGTCAGAAAACATTTGGGGCATTCTGATGAAACCACTGACTGGGGAATTGAGCTACAGCCTTTGAGTATCGATCTACCATCTCTGTCTGAAAATGTGTAAAGAAAATTCTCTCTGATGATATTTCTTTCCTATGCAACCTTGATATATATGTTTCCCCACAGAACATAAATTATTAGGTCTAGAACCTTATAAAGAACTAGTTTCTTCTTACGGGACTTAAATGGAAATAAAAGCTGAGCAGCTCCGTACTTTTTTTTTTAAAATGGTGTTGCCCTTGATGGAAGCCACCAAAATTCAATTTGTTTGACACCTACTGGAATGGCTGAACATTTGGATGCTATCTGGTCACTAGGAAACTCTGGAAATTACATGTCCAAATAGCACAGTCACTCTCAAAGGCACAAGATCATTTTAATGTGCATTACTCTGGGCTGTGGCAGTTCTTGTAGTACCAGCAGATAGCCAGTGAGTGAAATGCTGTACTGGAAGATTCTACTTCCTAATGCTATGCAAATACCTGGAATGGCAGGAGACACTGAAGTTGCAATTTCTATTTGGTCAACTATCATAAATAATGTGTAGGTATATATACATTTCTCCCAGAGAATCCAAGGAGGTGTTCAAATGGCATCTAGGAGTCTGTGCTCACAAAATAAAATCTCTATTTACCATTGTAAAGAAACAAGAAATCTGTTTCCTTTTTTTTTTTTTTTTTTTTTTTTTTTGATGGAATGTAAATGGAATCTCTCCAAAGATTCAAAACTTAAAGACAGACAGAATCACTTTGGAGTGATAGTTCTGCACATGGTGATTCAAACAAGCAAAGCAAATCTGAAGTAACTTTCAAGTAATTACCTCACAGGTGGTATGTTTCAGATGCTATCGCAATTGACAGGAATTGATTGCCCAAATTCTTGGTCACAAATAAGAAGAAATTAAATGAGACAAGGCAGGATCTGATCACCTTTGATAATAAAATCAGATATGCCACGGAGACAAAGTTTCTCTTAATAAATGGAAAATACATGGCCTCACTCATCCTCATTATGAAATCTAATCCAATTTAAGAGAACTGGGTGCTAACACACACTTTTTTTCTTGGCTGCCTAGGAGAAGAGGACTCACAGTGCCCCATCTGTGGGTAGGATTCCCTGTAGATGTCTTCTCTGACATTGTGAGACACAACGATGATGAGGTACCAGGTCACAGGAGTGGCACTGTCTAGGGTGCAAACCCCTGCCTTTTTAGCTCTGCAGGTCTAGGACCCATGGCTCATTCACTTGACAAAAACTTAATATGAGTATGCGCAGGCAAAGCCAATAGCACACACACGATGATCTGAGCTGGCTGTTGGGATACCAAAATACTTGGGGCTTTCTCTTTGCAGGGATGCCTGCTAAGGTCATCAGTGGAAAGTTATCCAGCAAAAAATGGAAAAATTTATTTGTGATACCTTTGGGGGAAAAACAAAACAAACCAACCAAACAAAACAAAACAAAACAAACATTTTAGCATTTTGCCAGTGATTACTTATACTGTTTTGCAAGTGGTAAAAACTAGCTTTATGGTTACCTTTGTTATTCCAAGTACTGATGAGAAAACTCATTTTGAGAAAAAGAATAATAGTAAATAGAAGTTATCAAATAAAATATATGCAAGGTAATTATTACTTGAGTTGTGGTACAGTAGACACACAATTTGTTTCCCCTTTTTCCACTCAAATTAAACAAAATAATAAAATATATATTTATATATAATGGATGCATCACCTAGGCGGAAAAGAAAAGAAGCAATGTGTAAATGCTCTAAGACTGTTCCATAAAATTCATTTTGGTTTAGTGCTTCAAATACTATTTTTAAAATGAAAATTTCATTTAAATACTCATTGCTTAGAAAAACTCGGGAAAAAGAAAGTGCTTTGATTTTGGATGACCCTGGAAGACTAAGAATGTCAACCTAATCCACTAAGCAATACTGAATCTGCTCTATTAATTAAATTAAAAGATACATTTTCAAATATTTTTCATTTACTTTCAAGGCAAAACCAGAAGGAATGTTTTCAGTGCACTGTGGTTGTTGTGCTAGGTAAAATAAATAAAACTGGATTCTTCCATCCCTTCTGAAGATAATTGCATAAACATATGCTGGTAAGATAAATAAACATAGCTAATTTCATTACAAAGCTCTTTTCCTAATTGGTTGCACTGAGACTTCAGGTTGTACATACCCACTAACTTGTAGCAAATCTGTCATGCTATTCTATGCATTACTTGTGACAAATTCTTGCTTACAACACTATTTGCAAGGAGGACAGCAGGGAACACAATCTCAGGCCTTGAGCATGGATAGAAAACTTTAAATCTCTAATGGAGACATAATGACCAGATCATTGCTGACCATTAATGAAGAGTGTACAGAGAAAGAACAGCAGACATATACCTTTTTTTGGTTTGTTTTTTAAAAAAACCCAACTCATCCAAAACAACCCACACACATATTTATGCATAGCTTTTGTATAAGAAATGGGCTATATTTGGCAAGCATGCTAATGTAATCAAAAAGCGAGGACTAATTTTAACTCCTTTTCTTCCTACTGATAATTGTTCATAGTTTTCCTCTGGTCATTTCCCCCATTTCATAAGGTGAAATGTATCTGTCTGCACGATTGGTCTAGACCAGCTAGAGAGGCTGATAACATGGTACAGTCTCCTGAAACAGGTTTTCAATCCAAGTCAACAGAGGTGACATGCTACATCTGTTCTAAGTTTATTTCTCTATGTGAAGATTCTCCAGTCATTGCAGTACTGGGAAAACTGCCAGTTATTTAAAATGCAATATGTTAAGATTCTTACTGTAACTGTAGGTACAGTGGATAACATTACATGTGTGTTACTATTTAATAAAGCAGAGACTGAGGAAATTATTTGAGTGTAGAAAGAGATTCCTGAGTCATTCATAAATCACAACAGCTGCTGTGGAAAAACTACAAGGCCCAGCACCCCATGTAGAGTGCAAATCAACATTTAGCAATTGCTCTGACCCACACTTCCCAACTGGAAAAGGTAGTCTTTGGTTTGGTGGAGATGAAGAATGAAATTCAAACCTGTTTCAAAGCCACTATCTGAAGGCAGAAATGGTTACTTGGATCTTGGGGTGTGGCTTTGTGGGGCTTTTTTTGGTTGGCATTCCTTTCAGGCTAATGTTCACTGACTGACACTGTATTACAGAACATTAACATAGACTCTGGCACTAGTATCTCAACTTGCTAATTTTGGGAAATGTGTTGCTTTAAAAATTGCTGGCGTTACAATGAAATTTGCAATAAAATGACAAAGTCTATAAGGAACTGAGTGGCTGGCTATTATAATGAATTCTTGTATTTTACCCTTGAAAATGTAGTTGTTGTCATACATGTAAAGAGATGTGCTGCTGGCAGACGTCAGTCAAAAATTTACATCATTGATCTTGGATTTTATTGGATCAATACAGTTTGTCTTTCTTGTATGCTGCAAGCAATCCTCTGTGTCAAGCTATGTTTTTGAATCTCTTGAAATTGTCAGAGAATATGCCTTGGTTAGAAGAAAGCAAGGGACAAATAGTAAAAATATACACATACATCTACATTTACACACATAAAACTGATTCACACTGCCTACATTTGTCAAGATCAGACATCTTCTTGAAAACATGTCTGGTTGAAAACAGAGCATCGATCCACATTTTCTGAACGATTCTATATGCTACAGTGAAGTTGATACCAATTTAAAATGCAAGCAGAAAATAACATCATCTACGGTGTTTAACATTTGTGGTTCATTGCTTTGGATATAGAAACACGTCTCCATATAAGCAAAAGGAAATATATCCTGTAATCCACAAAAATTTATGAAATAGTTACCACGAATCAAGAGATCCCTGTGCCCATTACCTAAAACCCAGATCAAACCTGAATCATTAATTTTCGAAGTCTGAAAAAAGATTGATTGACTTTTCTATAAAACAGTATTTTTCATGCATGCACTTTTAACCTCACAACCTTCCCAACAAGCATCTGGGGAAGTCTGCATTTAAGCAGAGTTCACTATTTGTTCTTGCAGCACTGCTAACCTCTCAGATAATATTGTGAATCCTGCAACCAAAGATAACATCCAATTCTAATAAAGCTAAGGTTCAAACATTTGCAAATTTTATGCAAATGATCTGCTACTAGATTTGCATCTTTGGCCAGGATGGATTTAATGTGCATAACTGACAGAAGGTGCTTCCATTTTATGACACCAGGAATTGTTGCGCTGCACCCACTACCAAATGTTTTGATTCTCTTCTATGTATTTGGCTCCACCTCCAGCATAGGAGATCTGTGATCTCTCTTTACAAAGGGGAGCAGCATGAACCTGACTTGAACGAGCACAGAGGAGCAGGAAGGCAAAGCCAATGTCTCTATACCCTGTTGATGTAGAAAGACAGAACTTGCACGAGAACTGTGGCTCTGCTCATGCCCACTTCTCACAAGCTCGTTAATGCTATGCTCTCCCATAGAAAGGGAAACATCCACCTATGCTTTAAACCTGTTTTTCTGATACACTGCTAAATTATAAAAACATGGATGTTTAATACAGCTGTTTTTTGGTTTTTTTTTCTCTCAGATCTTCCCTCACTTTTGCAGATTCAAGTCTTGTAAATTCAAGTAGATTTTGAATCTCATATATTAACAGCACATCTTAGAAGGTAACTGAAAATATCTCTGTTTTAAGAATACCTTTTTAATATGTCAAATGTGCTGTCACTTCACGCAAAAATGTTTTCCTAATGCTAAATCTGACTCACTCACTCTAGATAAGTAAGCACCACGGTGAGTATTTGCGATAGGCACGTGCTCTATACACACTCCCCACAGAGATTTCAGCCCCCTTTCAATATGTTGAAGAGGACAGCTCATCCTTTCTTTTTCCCACCTCCCTCCATGTTAAATTTGCAGTTCCCTCACAAAATAAGACAAAAAAAAATTATAAACTTTCAATCTGGGGCTAAGACCAAGCTTCCACGTAATGTTAGACCTGTGCTCCAATTTAGAAAACAAAGAGTCTAAGGGGTGGCATTCTCTTTTATGAATAGCTTAGTGTTGCAGAAGACACTCAAAATCTTTTCTTTATGTATATAATCCATTCAAAACCAAAGCAAAGCAGCAATAACTTCTTGGCCACCAGGCTGGTGATGCTTATAACCAATCATAAAATTGTTTGGTTTTATGCTTACTTTCAACCTAATTTCATTTTCGAAACATATACCTTAATACTGCTTAGAAAATTTGTCTTTCCATTAACACATTAAACTTGTTTTGTCTTTTAAGCAATTTTATCCCAACTTATCTGTGATACTGCTACTTAGTTATTTGTAATCTATAAAGATATATGCAAGGGTAGAGTCACACCTCTGAAGAACATGAGCAATCCGCAAATTTTGCTGCATATCCCAATGATAAGCAAGAAGTCAGGTGTATATGTCTGACAAAACAATTGCTTTACTACTGGAATACAGGTAAAAGTCTCTATTTTTCTTCCTATTTCCTGTCATCCACACCTTGGAAAAAAGTGCTGACAGTCACTTTCTCTAATGTAACAGACATCAACAAAGCTTGACATAGCTTTCTTCAGTTCTTATTTTATCTGAGACTATTACTTGGGGTGCACCTCATTGCTTGTTCTAGAAAACAACTTCTGATTTCAGGAAGGTCATTCTGTTTATAAAACACCACTTAAAAAAAAAAAAGAAAAAAAAGCTTCAATGAAGCTCTTGAAGTCACTTAATAATATCTCTACAAAACTTTGGAGTGTTCTTATCCTTTTTCATTTCAATCACTTTGATTATTTGAATGGCTGGTGATATTAGTGTAGCGGTGATTGAAAACGCTGAGAATATGATACAAGGTTAGGATACAAACCTAGCCTCTAGGATACTGCTATGAAATCTGATCGTCTGAAATAGTCTGATAGTCTGAAAATGATAGTCACCAAAAGGTACTGCTATACCTCTCATTTAATTAAGTCAGAAAACTCAATCCTCTTACTGGTACTTAAAGTTAAAATCATAGTCTTCTCCCTCATTGACAGCTTCGAACTGCAGAAACTAGAGCTCTCCTGAGTTAAGAAGCAGAACTCCTTCCTATTACATGAACTGCAGCAGAGGGTCTGGCCTTGCCATTGGCTACACAGTGCTTGTCTGGTCGACAGAGAATGTCTCTGCTCCTCAAGGTAGCCAGCATGAAGTTAACTGTAAATTAACATCTCCGGGAGACTTTGATGAGAAAACCCAAGTGCAGGATGTGGAAATGACTTAGAAGAATTTACAAGTACAGCCTTTGATCCACCTATAGGGACAGTTCTAGGATTACTGGGTTTAGAAATGCATACTGGTTGAGCCGCTTAGCACAGCTACTAGGAAAAAGAAAAAGAAGTAGAAGCAATAGTTTCACAAAATGCTTTTCTATTACACTGGTCACACAGATAAAACAATGCCTGAGAAAGAGGGCCATGCCTGAGAGACCTGATCGCAAGGATCAGACCAGTGTGGAACATATTCCATAAGACCCACCCCCTAGATTAACCCAGTGTAACACTGTCTATTGGTTTATTGGCGTAACATCTTTTTTACCTTTTTCTCTTTTTTTTTCTTTCTTGCATTTGTCTCTTTGCCCTCCACACCCCCTGCCTCCTTGGCCTCCAGAAGTGATGCCATGACCATTAGTCTTATTAGCTGGTAATCTCATCAATTGCCAGTTGCAAGTTCTGAAAGGGTAGGCTCTTAACTGCCAACCTAGACAGGTAAGCAAGACCAATACAAAAAATAAAGTGTTTCTCTGGACCTATCCAAACAATGAGTAAATCTAGGGATAGGAATTCACCTCGGGAAAGATAAGGGTGAAAAGTCAAAGGTGCCATAAGAAAAGATGACAACTAGCCACCAAACAATGATATCACCTCTTAAAAAAGATTTTGTGATTTAAAACACTTTCTCCAGAACAGATGTTCGAGATAGCTCTGAATGATACAATCAATGGATAAATGATAAAACAGTTCTCATTTGTGGCAGTGATGTAAAATAATAACAAAAGGATAGCTACTTTAGTCTGTGTTTTGCTTATGTCATTAAAATTTAAAACTGATTAAACTGAGCCAGTCTGATTTTAAAAGTTGTGAGTATGACAAAGGCACTTTGACACATTTGTCTTCCAAGCCATTATGGGGATTTACATTTTGCAGCTCTACAATTATATCTGTATTAAAATGACTACGCATACTGAACATGAAAAGAGTGATTCATAATAATGGCATTTAAAGCAATAAAGAGTTAAAGACACTGTGAAGGAAATGGAGTAAAAGAGACTGTAGAAAGAAGAGTAGAAGGGAAAGAAGTATCTCTCTGCTCTTGCCTCTTTATCATTAGTCTAAATAAAAAAGACATAAATGGAAAGGCTTTCTGCCTAAAGAATCAATACTGAAATAAAAAAGCCACCTAGAAATAGTTTTCAGTCCTGTAATATCATTTTGCACTAAACACAGTGCGTCCTGGGGTAGATATACGTTAAAGTTTTAATTCCACATATGTTCATAATATCTTCTGTGAATTTGGCTTTCTTATAGGATTTTGATCTTGAAGTCAGTAGAGAAAATAGAGGTCAATAGGAAATTCCTTTCCTGTCCTGTAAATAGTTTTGTCATGTTAAGATGTTTTTCACTCCAAACAAGATGAAAAAAAAAAAAAAATTAAATCTTGGGAGAATATAATTCATTGAATTTAAATAGAAATTATTAGCTGAACTAAGTGGCTCTACTGAAATAAGTTAATAGATATGGCCTTTTTTTATTTTTGTCATTATGTCGTTGATTTTTTGTTTTACTACAACTATCTATTGCACAAAATGTTATTTTTAACATCAGAATTCAAAATCACTAAAAATAATCTTTATTTTAAAATGTCAAAGCTTTTTTTTTTTTTTTCCAGACTTTGAAATATTCAGGGTTGACTTTAAAAATCTCTCAGAACCGGGCATTTTTAATTGGTTTGCATAATAATAAATTTCCTATAAAAATGTCTTGGGTATGTGGAGAGGTTTTGTTTTATTTTGTTAATACTAACAAAAAAATATTTTGTTTTAAATGAAGAATAGCTTGGTTTATAAAAAAAAAAAAAAAGAAAAAACTATAACTGGACCTGAGCCTGTCCCTACACAATATTGGTACACAGTCAAATAGCATGAAAAGCAGAGTTTTGATTCACATTTGGGGTAAATCATTCAAAACAAATAGACCTGCAGCACCAGTTGTCAACCTGACCACCTAATCTTCAACCTCAGCAAACAGCTAATACTATCAGATTTTGCTTACTAAAATGTGCAGTATTATTAAATCTTTAAACTTTGTCATTTCCCTGTAAGATACAACATAAATGTTTGTGTTTGTTTGTGTTCACCTCTAACAACTGTACATTTATTAAAAAGTAAAACCAAAGTCAACAAAGCTAGAAGCTAAATAAAAATATAATTATTTATGAATAATATTTGCATGGCATTTATAATGTAAAATCAAGGTTTTACGATTTGCCTTTTTATAAATTCAGCATTTGATGATAACTAACAGGGTATAATCTGAAGGTGAATCCATTGGTCAGGAAAGCACAGAGCCAGGGCACTTTCAAAGAAGGTACATGTTTCATAAAACATAACAAAGAGAAGGGAGCTATAAATAAGAAAATAAAGCTATAGTCTGCAGTTAAAATTCTTGCTGCTTGCAGTACATCATTCTGTTCCTAAGTGTCTGTTGCTGGGCTAGAGTTTCTAAAATTAACATTGCAATAGCCTACATAGGCACCAAAAAACACAACAAAACATTGCTGAACTGGTTATTCTCAGTGCTATGCTTGTTGCTTTCTCAATGTGCTTCTGTTTCTGAAAAATATTTATCAGGATAAAATTTTGAACTGGCTCTTTGAACAGTCAATGTGCAAATGCTAAGACAGAAGTGTGTAGTTTTCAGTGAAAACTGAAATACTGATCGGTTTTAGCAGTTTCCCAGTATTTAGAAGCGTAATTTTGACACTTGCTAGGGTCAGCATCACTTAAAAAATTAAAACAGATTAATATACATGCATGGAATAATAATATTAAGACAGGAAGCTTAATTGGTTTATAACCCTATTAATTTAGAAATTAAAAAATTAAATCCTGCTTTTTACTCCAAAGAGACATTAAAAATGTGATTATATATATTAAAAAAAAAAAGAAAGCCTCAGCGTTCTAGGTGTTCAGTCAGTACATTCTGGTGCACAAGAACAGCTCTGTACTAAACACTACCTTTCTGTATTGCAATTCTATTTCTACGTAAGTGTGTAAAGAGGACAAGATTTAATGAGTAGCTGATTAGGAAAGGATAAGTAGATTCTAACAAAAATAAACTGTGCAATAGAAGAGAATATGGCCAAGAAATAGGGCAACTGTCCCTCACAGCACAGCAAGAGGCAGCAAGATTCATGGCCCTCCACAGTACCTGTTGTTAGAAGCCTTTCATGGAGCTTTCTCCAGTAACATCTTGTTGTTCCATGCCCAACATCTGAGGAACACTGGGAATTTTAATGAGCATACCTAAAAGTTCTTGGGAATGACAAAACCAGAACCCAACCTGATGTCTGCCAGTTCTGATCTGTACAGCAGGTTTTGGAAAACATACTGTGCTCAGCTGTTACAATGGAAAAGATCAAACTGGCTGAGTACAAAGTGGCACTGAACTTTCATTTTGATGGTAGTCCACACAGGTATCTAGACTATTCTACTTTCCTGTGAAGTACACATGCACTCCTCTCAAATGACAGCTAAACCAACCCATATGGAAACACCTGGCTGGGGTATTTCCTGTGGCTTTAGACTATTTTCTTTGGTATCTGTTTATACTGGCAAGAGATTAGATCCACAGTACAGCATTTGAGGATGCACACATTTGTGTTTCACAAACACAGCAGAAGAGTGGATTAAGCTGGATTTGGCTCATTCTATTCTGTACACAGAAATAAAAGAATACTTTTTTTCTTTTTCTGATTATTTGTGTATATTCAGAGTTCTATACATAATAACATTAAAAAAAAAAATTAGAACTGCTAACATAGTTTAAAAAAAAGCAAACAAAAAAACACCAAACTTACGAATGAATTTGCAGTGAAAACACATTTGCAATGAAGGGATGAAGGAAGTTTATGTCCCTGGAAAGACAAAATATGTGAAAGAATCAACAATTATTACTGTATTTTAAACACATTTGTCAACTTGCTAAGGACATGAAAATCCACAGGACAAAGTAATTACCCACATTTCTCGTTTCTAGTAGAAATGGCAAAAATAGATTTACCCAGTTATGACTAGGTCATACTTCCATCACGTTTTCATCTGCATGGTTTCCCTTTAACATGAAAGTGCTATACCTTAACTGGGATAGGGTGGTGGGTTTTTTTTTTCATGAAGATGTGTGGGCTGACTGCTGCTCTAGTGCTTCAAGAGAGATACAATCTGGACTGAATAATAGAAGTCATTTTGGTTACATCTGGTAGACTCCGTCCGTAACATGAGATACAGACTCTAATTCAAAAACCAGACCAGATGCACAGTTTGGGTCACTTGCTGTCTTCCGCATGCCAGAAGATTTAAGAGAGTTAGAGCAGAAGTAAGAGCACCTTAGGAAAACAGGTAAATGCAATAGGTGAGTCTAAACCAGATTCTATTTATTTCACCCTACATATAAAATAAAAGCAGCTGGTGACAGCCTGGCAACAAAGATGTTTGCTCGTAGTATGCATAACATTTTTCTCTTTTGTTTTGTTTAAAGCATTAGATTGAACATTAGACTGCAACAGTCCACCTCATGGCATCCTGGTAGCTACAAAACCCCTGTATTAGTTCTGTACTATCTTCCATCACAACCTCTTAGCTCTTCCTGAACTAGGACTGATCTTGGTCTGTCTTTTAAGAAGCTAGTCTCTTTACTTGACTTTCAGTTCAATATTCAGAAGCCTTTTCAACCAGGAGATGCAGCCTCCAGGAAAAGAGGATAGCTTTTGTTACACCTGTCTCTATGTGCTTTCCAGAGCTCAGAGGCAGATACACTCCCACCCCTGACACCACAGGGATGGGCTCTGCTCCTTTTGGTTGGCAGATGTAACGTGTCTTTGTGCTATTTCCAAAACCCCACATTTCCCAAGCCACACATCTCAAACCCCATTCACTGCTGAAAGAAATCAAATGCTGATACCTCATAATTTGCTAGTTACTTCTATGATTCTATACTTCATGGGCTTATTTACAAGGAAGATCTGGCTAAAAAGCCACAGAGAATATGAATATGAGCACTACTGAATTAATGTGGGGCTTCTCATTTCTTCAGGAACCCGACATATTTAGCTGAAAAAAAATAATCTGGTACCCAGCTAATAGGAAATGGTGTAGTTGCTGGGTGATGAATTTTTTGGAAGCCAGAAAAGGCATTATTATTATTAGGAAAATGGGCACTTATCCTCCCCACAGGAGTTCTAACTGTGGCTATGGTCCAGTTTATAAGTATCATGCTGTGCATGATAAAAACGTGTAAATGAAAGGATGGAAAAAAGCTCTCAGGTTTTATTACTGCAAAATCAAGGATCATAAAGAGACCTCTTAAACTGGAAACTTCAAATTGGAAGGTTCTTTTTCTCTGTGGAGCTCTTTCATAAGGGAATTATTTAAAACTTTCCTTTTTACACAATAATTTTGCATAAACTACTTGGTACAGAAAAGCACAAGGCCACAGGTCACTTTGGACCTTGTTGAATGCACAAGTGAACAATACTGCAGTAACTTTGCAATTTCTTAGTATATAGATCTTCAGAAGTCTGAGAAGACTAAGGTTTTAGCTTTTTCATATTTATTCTCACGCAAAATATAGATACACCCAGAAGCCCTCACTAGAACATAGAAGCTGCATATATACATAATAAAAATCTGACCATGAAAATCTCACAGTCTAATATTAGCAGCTTAGATAAAGACTGTAACAAGACAGATAACACTATGCGTCAGATGGGAGAAATGAAGGGTTGGTGCCCAGAGGAAGCCACACTGCCCAGCAGTCAGGTAATTTAATTTTTGGTCTGTCTGTGTCTCCCCAGCTATCCCTCCCCCATCCCCCCAGCCATCCCCCCAGAAAGCATCCCATGACATTCAGGCATAACAGAGTATGGGAATTCTGGTATTTCAGTTTGGCATTGCTGGCAGGGAGCTCCCTGTTAAAGGGACAAACTGAAACCCTGTGCTATTCTTGGCCAGTCACTGGCTGATGCTGTGGCTCTTCTTGGGAGCCTGATGGACTTTTTTGAGAAAATAAAACTTATAGACACCTAGAGGACCTGGTTACTCACAGCTGCTGCCCTACTCCTGTTTCTAAGCAAGAGCTGACTGATTACTGTGCCCTCTCAGAATATGGTGCCTGGGAGCCAAACCCTCCCCTCTTCTGCCAAAAGAGATTAAAGTACAGGTTTTCTGCACAAAAAAACCTAAGCTACCACATGATTCATAGACTGCAGACAGGAAAAGGAGGGGACTGATTCCCATCAACCCGCTGAAATGACTTCATTGTGCAGAAAACTTTTTTGACCAGAGAAAGAGAGCATAAGGGCCAGTATAAATCTTTAACCAAGGTTTAGTCTCATGTTTAGAAGGATCTTGTTTTTTATTCAGTGTCACATAGTGACTGTTTCATGTGAAAGCAAAGGCAGAGCTAGGTGTCTGTGCTTCCAGTTCTGACCCAGGTGTTCAACATAGTGCTCAAACCAGGCATTATAACACTGCTTTGAAGCTCAAACCTCTCAGGACCTGACTGACTTATACATGAAACATTTTCCAAGGTATTCAGGCAGGGAAAGAACTGAGCTCCAGCAGACATATCCAGTATGAGATATATTAAATTCCCAAATCTGAGAAGTTGTATCAATATCCAGTACCTATAAAAGCCCTGATAGTTACCTTGTCAGGCAGTGGCTGAGTGGAAGTTTTAAGAGCTGCAATTCAGTGCCTTCTCCCAAGTAACACGTCCAAGGTCTCCCAAGGCATAACCTTCCACCTAAACCCTACCTTTCCACTATGTCTGGAGCTACAAAATAAATAAGAATGAAAACAAGTATAGAGATAAAATGTCATGTAACGTTTTGTGTACACTGAATTATATGTACCATGTGTCCCAGAGTTTGTTGACAGTATCTCAAGAGCCCAGTGCCCACAGGAAAACAGTAACAAGACCAGCCTACCTTCCTTGTGAAGGCCAAGGCAGCTAGTCTCAGCTGACTACAGTTGACATTACTACTTGTCTTGAATGAACTAATAATGCACTGTAAACCTTTCCCAAGCTAGGGTTTGCAGGTGCCCTAACACAACCTTTGACCACCAGCAATTTGGGGACGTTAAAGAGGACTCGTCACAGAAGAAACAGGGCTGTGGCAGCCAGGTTGAGAGGTGCAGGGTGGCAGATGCAGAACCGGCTGCACAGCAGCAAAGGGAACGTCATCAATCTTACGCAGGTGACGGCGCTCGTAGCACAGAGCTCCATGGATTTGGGAACAGAGAAGAACTGAGCCTCAAGCCTGCTGTCTTGAGAATGCGGTGGCAAAATTAATTTCTTATTTCTGTCACCCAAAGGATATGCTTAAAAAAAGTCAACTTCTACCAGATTACAGTTCTTTGAAACAGTGAATTAAACTTGTCCAAACAGGGATCCTGAATTTCACAGCCCATGATGTTTCTAAATGGCATATGCTCTTCAAATAAAACCAAATGAGCAAGCACAAAATGCCTGACTTCAGAGACATGGGATGAATTATGGATATTTTCTCACATATGCTACTGTTATGACACTATGCCATGTTGTGCCAGACAGCAACCAGGTCACAGCAAGAAAGGAGCAGAACTTCCGAGGAGATTATTCTCAGAGACCTTAGAGGCTGGAAAATAGTTTTGGGGCATTTTCCCCATTTTCTCACTATAGGTTGTGCTAAGCATTTTGTGACCCTAGAGCTGACACAAGAGGGCTTGTGAAAATTCATACCACTTCAGAGGGTGACTAGCTGTTTTCCACACGAAAGAAATGGAGTTGTCCAGGAGTTATTCTTACATGTGAAACATCTCTTACCTTTCTCTTGAAATGTCTTTCTCTGAAAATAACTGCAAAGTTATGCCCAAATCATCTTAATCAGAAGGAAAGAAAGGTTTTTTAAACCTCCAATTATATTGTACTTACACTAGATGGAATATTAAGCTGTGTATATTTATTTCCCCTTTTGAACAACTGGAAGCTCATTCCCCTATCTTTCAAGACTTGTTGTATGTTCTGATAATTATTTCACTAGAAGACAGCAAATGAAGCCTAATTTTCTCCTTTATTAAATGTACTTACTATAAATGCAGATTCAAATTTTTATTGTATGTGGAAAATTGCAATCATTATAATATTTATGCAAGGTCAAACTCAAATGGCATATGTTGAATATTTTTTTTTATTAATATGATAGCCTTTAGCAATGGAGATGGCTTAACTTTTTTTTTTTTTTTTTTTTTAGCCATTGTCTCAGCTGCAGCAGCTAATTATTCAGCAAGTATGTCAATTTATCCTAACTCTCCACCATCACAGAACAGCACCAATGAAAATTTGCTATGGAACTGCTGGTGTGTACATGCCAATTTTCATTTACGACAGCCTGTCTGTTAACAGTTTAATATCAACTCTTCACACAGAGAGTAGCACCTACAGCGATCAAGCAATTATTTAGTAGATAAGGAGATATTATTCCTCTGCCATTGGCATTACTAGAATAAATCAAATTACTAGAATGGTTTCAATTCTAGCAGCTGATCATGCCAAACAGTTAAGAAGCAGACTTAAGACAAAAAATTACTAGAGGCAACTGCAGTAACCAGATCTTCAAAATTGCAGAAGAAGCATGTGGTAATATTTAGTAATTGCATTACAGCTTGCTTCTATGACTGGCCATTTGCAAATTAGCTCATAATTTTACATTACACAGAAGGAAAGGTTGGTGCGGGTTAGATTTTTTTTTTTAATATATCAATAAATGCTTTATTAGGTTTTCAAGGAATGAGAATTGATACTCATAATCCTTCCTTGAAGTTTTTGAAAAACGCTGGCTGTTAGGAACTTTCTGGTAGAAACACCTGTCATATACTGGAGTAATTCTAATCATAAGCATGAGATAAATAGGGTTTTTTTTAAAGAGTTATTTATTTCTGAACCTATCTTCTAAACAGTTCAGCCAAATGGATTTCTAAGAGAGAAATGCAAACTAAAAGAAAGAAATTAATAGAAAAAGTCTGAACTTTTCTTTAGTCTTTCTAAAAGGACAGATAAGCTCAGAAGCAACAATGACAACAACAACCAAAAAAACCCACAGCCCACAGGCCAGACTTATTTATAAGTAGAAAGAGCTGTATTTTTAATGTTTGTACAGTTTGTGTGATGCATCTGTTTGTCAGGTTACCTAGTTGCCTGAAAGACATCAAGGTGTGCTCACATTGTCTCATTACTTCACCAAAAATTATTATCTTCCATTGCCTCCTACTTTCTATTTCTAAATACTTACAGGGCGAATTTGAAACACAGAAGTGAGGTTTACCATGCTTTCTTTTGCCCTTCTCTACAAGGCAAGAATAAAAGCAGGATATTTAAGAGGATTTTAAATTGTGAAGAAGTCATTGCTTACATCCTAAGGTGCTAGCTGAGAAGATGAAGTTGACAGCAAACACCATATGAAATGTACATGTGCCCACTCCAATAGTGAAGAAAAAAAAAAATTACAACAGTTTATTTCTGTCGTAACATACAAGCTGTTAGCAAATGTAGACAATTCTTCCTATACAGCATCTCCAAGTCCAACCGTCTTCCTCACCACCCCTACTGCTAAACCCTGTCATCTCACACACCAAATGTGGTACCCTGCTGGTCCCTTGGCTTCTCACAGTTACACCTTCCTCTCCTTCTGGTTTGCTGACATATGAAATGTCTTGCTGTCAGAATAACTTTCCTCACTTGTTGTTGATTTTACTCCCTTTTCCAAACCCTTTCACTTCATACCCGAGTGCCTTCCACATGAAAGGTTTTAATTTTAGCAATCATATTATTACACAGAAGAGGCTACATACGTCTGAAATAGTAATTCTACCACCAACACTTGATAAACACTGCCTTTGTGAACAGCAGTAGCAACTACTCATGATAAACAAGATCTGTATGGATTGTAGAGGTAGAAACACAAACTGCAGGAACAGAGATTTCAAAAAAGGCACTGCAAAGACAACTGTATGCAAAAGACTGCAAAAAGGTACATGCCTGAGGAATAGTTTTCTGAAAAAAAAGAGATGGTACCTTTCCCATAACAGGGATTCCTCTTGTGGTATTATTTGTCCATAATCCATGAAGCAAACACTTAAAGACAGATAGTTTGAAATCAACTGCTTTTACTTGAGAGGAAGAGAAGAAATATTTTCTGTTGGAGCAGATTGTGCTTGGCTACAATACGTTTATGAAGAACACAATAGATACTGTCTCCATTTTACAAATTCATCTGGCTTAGAATCATGTATATTTTTATTGGACAAAGATAAAAATAACTACTTCAAATACATGACAGTATCCTTTATCTTCTGTAATGCATGTCCCACATCCTTTGGCAAATATTGGTGACATATTGGTAAAAGAAGACTGAGGAGCTTAAATTCTATTTTCCAAAGGCTAAAAGGTGGATTTATCTAAAATTTTTGTTCACTGAAGAGGAGCATTAGCAACATGAATTCACCAAGTGCAGACATAAACAGACACTATACTTTTAATGCTGGATGTAAGAAAAGCATGATCCTGCCTGGTAGTTCTTCCTAGTCTATGAACACAAAATTTCTGAAGCTCTGTTGATACACAGTGGTTGTGACTCCTTGAAATGGTGAATTAGTAAAAATGCCTCACAATGGATCGAAAACATGTGAACACACGGCAATTCTAAAAAGTGAAAATTGACTAGGAGAATCCAAATTTGTTCCAACACATTTATTTTGGCAGGTTTCTGCAAGCTGAACACTGGCTCGTGTATCTCTAAGTGTGCAAAACATAAATATGAAAGGTGAAGGTGGCATAAAAATAGCATATTGTTTCCCATGCCTAATCGGAATCAGATTTATACTGGAAGAAGCTCCAAAAATAAAAAGGTCTTATATTAAAAACATAAAGCCATATGTTAATTGAGGCATAACTCAGAAAGTAAACAGGCTCATATCCACTGAATAGTCTGACAATGCTGTGCATGTAAATACCTTCAGCCTCTGTATCCAAACTGCATCATATTTATGTCCCTTTAACAGTCACTGGCCCCCAGGTGGCCCTTAATTATGAAATGGTTTGACATCTATGCTGTAAAGTGATGCTGGAATTCCCAGTGAACTTATGCTGGAAAAAGTAACTCCTCCAAGAATGCCATCAGCTTGTTGTTATTTACCATTAGGATTGATGATTCTTTAAACATATTTCTGAATTATTCCAAAGTAATAAAGGAATGATGGATCTATTTTTTTAGTCATTGCAGTGAGGTATGCGAGAATCAGAGAGTTGCAGGGTGGGGAAAAAGCAACAGAAACAATGAGTTTTATCAGCCTCACAAGAAAGGGAGAACACTTTGCACATATGGTGGCTGTTGGTCTGATTTAACACAGATGTCCAAGTGCTTCCCTCCGTGTGCTTCCCCCTTTTCCATCATGGTTACCTTCACTTAGGAGAAGAATTAATTTAGGTAGATAATATTATTATCCTAAGATATTTCAAGGTGGTTTTGAAATACTACTTCTGGTTCATACAGTTGAAGAAAAAACACATTTGGAAGGTATAAAGAACACTGGGACTGAAAATATTTAAGATAGTATGTAGAAAGGTCTAGTCAGCTTAATTCCCCCTTTAGACTTTCAGGCCTGGATTTGGCTACTTGAACGTTTTGAAAAAGGCATTGGAAATGTGCTTTCTGTTTTGTGTATCTGAGCACATGACTCTTCTTCTCTCTTCCAGTTCACTAGCAAGCATTAAGAGGGCACATGAGTCCCAACTGGCCAGACAGGCCCAGCTCTTTGTACACTGTGTTCTTACAGCACAGGGCGATGTTTCCCATTCTAGGGGAGTGTGGGAATCAATTTTTTAATTTCTTTATATGAAGAAAAAAAGGAAGAAGTCAGAACAACCGATAACGTGTTGTGCGAGGCTGCAGTTTCAGGCTTGGAACTCACTCTGCTCTCCATTGCTGCCACCATCTGCTCTCCCAGCTTCCCCATCTGCCTCTCCTACCACTGCTATATACTCCCTTGACTTTCTGCATATACTTAGTGTCCCTCCTGTACATTTCTCCTGCCTCTCCCCAATGTAAAATTTACCAAGATACTTTCCAAAGGGTCTTGGCTTTTGAGGCTGCTGAACTTGACTTCTCCAATGCACCACCACCCTTCCAAACCCCTTCCAGTGTCCTCAGCAACATCAGAGCTCCAGCTGTCCTACCACAACCACTCAGCTCCTGCTTAATGCAGAACTTCCCACATTCTGTAAATTCTCTGCATACCTGCCATCATTATTATTTCTCAGTAATTTTCTAGCCTCCTTTTAGGTTATTTCTTATCTACAGACCTCCTGGTCCTTTTGGCTGTTTCTACTCCTCCCTTTATTTTTCAACCTTGAGATTCTTGTTTCTCCTCCACGGCTCCCTGTCCTTTATTACCTGACAGCTAGAAGAGGGTTGCCTTTGCAGTGAGACATAGACAACACTGTAAGATTTTACTTTAATTTTTTATAAAGCCATACCTTTTCTTCCCACTGACACTTTTTTTTCTTCGATTTGGTAACCAGGTTTGAATATTAATTCTTAAATAAACAGGGGTACTACAAATACGTCATTTATGTTATCGCATGGAAAACATGCTTGAGAACATCATAACAATACTAGTATTTTCTGTTAGTTGCAAAACCATGGCTGCTGCAGCATCACAAGTGTTAATGGAGCTCTATAATATCAGAAAGATAGATATTAAATTACAATATATGCAATACTTTTATTCTTCTGGTATCAGTGTATTGTTTGCAAGCTTTTAATTGGACACAATACACACACAGAAAGCTGTCTCTGTCAAAATTTAACTTGAAGCCTTTTATTTTGCTCCCCAAAATGTCTTATTTTCCTAAAAATAAGCTGCTGATTAACATGGCTGTGAATAGCTTATTTCAAAGTCTCCTTAAGCACTGTTTGTGTTACTGGGATGTAACCAGCTTAGATTTTACTATCAAGTTGATAATAAAATCAGAAAATGTCAGTTACAGTTGCCTAAGAAGAAAGGCCACATAAAGAATACAGGAAGTGAGAAATAGCAAAGGTTGGCTTCTCTTGGCCACTATGCATTCAGAGACAGAATTATCTTGAAGACAAACAGAGCAGCCATAATAATTGCTGTAACTTTTAATTTGGTATTTAAGCCATCCTAGAAACCCATAACAGAGAAAGTGAAACTGTAAACAATGATTGCAAGCAAAGGGGTCAAAGAGGTGAGGAGGTATTTGCTAGCAGGGACATGATTTCATTGTGAGCTGAAACATCTTTGTAATTGATTTGAGGACTAATATTAATTTATAAAATTACAAAGTGCAGACTATTTAAAGGCTACATCCTTTCACTCCTAAATTTCTTCTCACCACCATTAACTTTTGATCTCTAGGCTTAAAATTGATCTGCAGGAGCTATTTATCTCTAAGTTCCTTACAGCTAAAATTTATCTCTGCGTGGTGGGTAAGCTAAAGGCTTGGGCACCTCTTGCATTTAATTAAGGGCATTTCTCCACTACAGTAAACAGGGTCCTGCAGTTGATGCAGACTCAACCCTGCCTTAAACTAGTTGGCTTGGAAAGATAGCAAATAATGAGCCATGCAGTAAGCTTGGAACAAGCAGGTTGTGTGCTCTCCCTGTCCTCTTGCACTCTGTAGCTTGTACTACTGTGACAGCAGTGTTCTGAGTGACCAAGGCAGCCAGTATGTGCATAACTTGGACTTGCACCAATTAGCTGTGGCCTAATGGTTCTCTGAAGCATTACTCTTATGGATGGACTCACCCTCTATCCTCTCTCCATACTGAGATGAATTCCACACTAGGAATATACTTTATTTCAGAATTATATTGACAGCACTAATGTTTTTTTCATGTTTGTCTTGAACATATTCAGGACATTACTTTTTTTCCAGTACTGTAATAGCTGAGGTAAAGTTCATAGAATCATAGAATTTCTTGGGTTGGAACAGACCATTAAAGGTTGTTTAGTCCAACACCCCTGCAGTGAGCAGGGACATCTTCAACTAGATCAGGTTGCTCAGCACTCCATCCAACCTGATCCTGAATGTTTTCAGGGATGGATCATCACCAACTCTCTGGACAACTTACAATCCTCCTTGTAAAAAATGTCTTCTAGCTAGTCTAAATCTACCATCTTTTGGTTTAAAACCATTATCCCTTGTCCTGTTGCAACAGACCCTTTCTAAAAAGCCTGTCCCCATCTTTCTTAGGGCCCCTTTAAATATTGAAAGGACACAATAAGGTCTCCCCTGAGCCTTCTTTTCTCCAGGCTGAACATCCCCAACTTTCTCACCCTTTTTTTCATAGCAGAGGGGTTCCAGCCCTCTGGACACGGTACTCAAAGTGGGATCTCACCAGAGTGGAGTAGAGGGGAAGAATCACTTTAGTCAACCTGCTGGCCACAAGTTATGAAGCTATATGGTGGCAGCATTAATTAGTGATTTGGTTGCATACATTTGGTGAAAAAAATATGTAAGAAACAATAAAACAAAGAAAGACAGCTTATTTCTTATTGACAAAATTAAAATTATTTTTGTATGGCTAGAATGCTAAAGCTTCTTGGAAACAGGAGGAAATGGTTTAAGCACTCTAAGTACCAACAAATTGTTTATTCCCTTGCAAGTCAGACTGCTGGAGAACATATTTAACTTACATCATTGCCACTGTTATCCTTTGCATCAAAGAGATGATTATTTATGCAACAAGACGTAACTGAGGAAACAGTTTTTCTGAGATAATCACACCCCTGGGACATTGCAAGGCTCAGGGTTCATTACTGTTGAGAGGAAAAGTGTATTTTGTTCTGGAGTTTTAAATTCCAAACTGAAGTTTCAGCCAAGCAGCATGTTTCACATGGATTAATATATCCCTTTAGGTAGCTCACCTCACCTGTCAATCAGAATATTTCACCCAACCCAAATAAAATTCTTAACCCCTTATTTACTAAACTGCAAAAAGGTCATGGTCATGCTTTTTGAAAACATGGGTCGATTATTTAAATTTTAATGACAATGGATGAACCGAATATATCCAAAGGGAATATATAGTATCATATAGTATCATATTAGTAGAGAAGGGAATAATCTACAGGAAGCACCAAAGCAATATTGAATTAACAATATGACAAGTTTGTATCTGTAACTCAGTTTTTCAATAAAATGAACATTGATAAGTACTCACTGCCAATTACCTGAGTTATCAAAAGAAATACACATATTTTCTTTTGAGTAAAGCTTTCTTGTAATTTGATGGTAGGTGAGAAACATCCCAGGTGAAACAGCTGTTTCTAGCATGTAGTCTCATACAAATTCCAAGGACACCACATCCCTTAACTCTCAATGAAAGTGAAATGCAATGAGGAGCTCACAAAGAAAACTTTTGATGCATTACTGTGTGGTCTTAGAAGTACTGTTACAGAGGCCTGTTTAACTGCTTCTGTTAAGAAAGAACTCCTCTGATTGACCATTTTGATAAGAAAGGTCTCAAACAGAAACATATGCAGCCTCTTGCAATTTGAAACATGCATGTAAATCACTAACAACCAAAAGAAAACAAATGCTAAGAAACTAATATAATATTTTGGGCAGAACAAAACCAGCAATGTCACTCTCTTCCCTATCTGTTGAAATGGAAAGGGAAATAAATACCAGTTGTCTACGTAGATGTGCATTCTATCCAGAGGTAATGGATGAGAGATCTCTATGGAAGTGACATATAATGACTGTGTGCACACTTATCTTTCTCCTTGTGGGATAATTGTTTTTGCTCCAGACCCTCCATACTTTTTTTTTTTTTATATATATATTTTACAGACACTGCTTCCATCTGCTCCATAAGCTAAATCCCATTTTGAGCATACAGAGTAATTAGAAATATTTACTTCTCCCCACTCTGGAATAAACAGTTTCAAACTGTCATCTCACTGGTCTGTCTGCTTATGCATCATTTTTTTCCTTTGGTCTAAGGCAGCATTTTGCTTTCATAGATTTTTTCATGCTTTAGATTTACATAGTTTCTTTTAGTTTTAATTCTTTTAAGTTTAGCTGCTCATTCATTAACTTTATGCTTTCATTTCCTCCCTCTTCTCTGATCTGTTTCCAGCTCTACTAATTTAACTGTGGTAGAAACTTTCTCTTTTTTTTCTTTCTTTACCTGTGCCACAAGCAATTATCATTTCTCAAATACAAGACTTGAAGGCTTCCTCTAACACCCTCCCATGATGAATTTTATTCAAAAATAAGTTATTAAGGAGGAGATATAATTTCTGAATATTACATCTCCTGAAAAGTCAATTTTAAGCTTCTATATTCTTCGGCTACCACAATTAACATACTACTTCAAAGACACACAAAGGAAAAATGATCCAGGGAGGGCAGCACTGATGGTGAAAATTCCAGTAAAAGATTTAATCTCTTGGAGTCCAAGTATATTAAATCTGGTACTAAAGAAGTTGTCAGTTCTTAAAATAATTGTCAAACATGGAACAATAAAAAGAATATCCTTCAACATCAACATGTTGTGCTCTCCATGTCTCTGGAAGCATATTAATTTATTGCATCAATTAATGCATTTGCTTCCTTTAAAATATGTTTAGGTCTATGAGAAAAGCTGAACAACTTTGCATTTAGTATGCTATCAAACTGCCTCCCTAGATTATTAAAGTAGTTAATGCACTTAAACCTCCAGTTCGGTTTTCTTGCAACTTATCAAGCAACAGGAACAGGATTCTCAAGTGGTAGAAATAAGTACAAATGCTGGCCTTCTGGCACAAAAAATTGTCAATTTTCCCACTTCTTCATTATAAACACTCAAAGAAAATTATCTATAGCCTTGCCTAAATGAGCATACTCAGCTTCTAAATACCAAGCCCTTAAATGACAGGCAGTTGGACTTTACATCTAATTCAAATGGAACTTATGCTTTGAATTGTCTTCTACAGCTACAATTTTCCACAATACAAAGAAATATAAACACAATACAAAGGGAGTGTTCCAAATAAATTATTTATCAACCTATTTCCAAAGGAGTTGCAGGCTTCAAAATATCTGTCCCTTCTCACTGCAAAAAACCAACACATACACAATAAGTCCAATGGGAAGACAATCTTACTGCTCTTAGCATTAGAATTTCAGCTCTTCTTGAACAGGAAGAAACAATTTTTTTTTATGGTTTGTAGAATAAACAGAGTGGTCCAGTTTAGTGATCTTGCCTTTCTCTCCTTCCAATAATAGTGGTACCTACGCGACCATTATGCCTCTATTTATTGAATATTAAAACCAAGGTGTTTATAATTAAGAGACTAGTAGCAGTCTATGAGAAGACATGGAAACATGGAAAAACCCCATTAATAAATGATTAGGAGAATGCTTCAAGACAGAAATAAAATCAGGAGAGTAAATACTGAGTGCATCTTTCTAGGCCTTTGAATGAGAGCTATAAAAAATAAATCTGGTTTAGCATTCTGTAGTGCTTGTTGTCGTCTGATTTTAAAAATATTCCCCCTATTGCACTACTGAATAATCAATAAATTCATTGTCTTCATCAATGGTTAGTTTTCTCTTTTTCCCAGCTGTCATAACAGAAGTACTCCTATAAGCAGGACTAAATTTTTATTCAACATTACCCATCTGAGCCACATAATGCTTTTTCATGGACAGGCAACCAAAGGCATTGTAGAAAGTAGATAATTTCAAACAGATGAAGCCTTTCATCTCAAAGAAGTAACACGTATTAAGTTAATGTATTACTGCAAGGCCCTAAAATTTAGTTTGCTCTGATAGTATCATTAGCAGCAGCATCAAGTACTATAATTACTTTCAGCCCTGTCTCCAAAACCAGGTATTACAAACTATTTTGCTGCTTGATAAAATTATAAAAGGTAAGTGCTTAAAACTATGGAAGCCACAGAAATAGAGGATGTACTTCATCGCTCCTATCTACTCTAAATGTGAGTTCACTGAGATGATCACTACTTACAGGATGGGTAGATTTCATTAGGAAAGAAGGAAGAAAGATTTAAGAACTATCTCCTTTCAAAGGCTCACCAAAGAGTTTTGAAGCTAGCCAAACAATTGCACAGAGCTCCTGGTGTTTGCATGAGAGTAAACATACCTTTAACAAAAACAATCCTGTTGGGAAGTCGGAGAAAGTGCTTCACTACTTTCCTATTTCTTGTCTGTGGTTTTGTGGACAAATGACATAATATAATAACATAAACCAGATTGATCTCTAACAAGAACTCTATCAAAAAAAAAAGAGCTTGATCAGTTTTAATGGTTCAGCCTCCTTCTTTGACCATTCCAATTAAATTATGAGGTACAACAAGGCCAAGTGTCGGGTCCTGCATTTCTGTCACAACAACCCCAGGCAATGCTACAGGCTTGGGGATGAGTGACTGGAGAGCGGCCTGGCAGAAAATGACCTGGGGGTGCTGGTAGACAGCTGGCTTAATATGAGTCAGCAGTGTGCCCAGGTGGCCAAGAAGGCCAGCAGGAT
>JANHGN010011202.1:100703-113527 GCA_024605025.1 Megaceryle maxima
GATATTAAGAAGAAATTCTTTACAGAGAGAGTGGTGAGGCACTGGAACAGCCTGCCCAGGGAGGTGGTTGAGTCACCATCCCCGAGGTATTTAAGAAACAGGTAGACCTGGTGCTTCAGGACATGCTCTCATGGCAGGCATGTAGGAGGTTACTTTGTGTTTTTGAAGTCACGTTTGATCAGGGTATTTAGGTGGTTTTTTGTTATGGGTATGGCTGGAGTCCGTGATCTAGGAGGTCCTTTCCAACCATTAATATTCTGTAATCTTTTCTGGTCATTTAGGATCATCATAAAGAGCCCTACATATTTGTTCTTCGTGCTGACATGTTCTCGTTGCTATTGCTATTACTTTCGTAGCTCCTAATAGTGGAGAGCGTACCAGATCCATTGACTGACGGCTGCTCTGACCTTCCCTGCATATATATCACCTATATATCATATATATATGCACCTATATATCACTATTGCAGCTCTTTTCACGTGCATGAGTTCCATGTCCAGTGAGTTCATCTTCCATGTAAGAGTCTCACTGACTTGCAGACTTTAGCATTGTGATCACCACAGTAGTTTTGACCCTGACAGGCTTAAAACTGTATAAATTATCTCCAAACAAAAACACACATGCAGAAATATATTTACATTCATACTTTCCAGAAGGAAAAAACTTTTATTTTAACTTCTAACACTGAGGTATTAATAACAAGAGTTCTTGGGGCAAAAATAATCATATAAAACCAAAAAAATCTTCTGGGTCAACAGACCTATTGCTGACACTGTGAAATTCTTAACCTTACTTCAGGTTGTTGAGGGCTTTTTTATTATTTTTCTGAATTATGTTTTATATATACTAAAACTATATATATTTTATAATAATAAATTTTTATATAATAAAAAGAAACACATTACAATTAATTTTCAAGGGAAAGTCAAGGACTAGAGCAACTACATACTCTTTTGGGATTTGTAGTTTTAATTAGGCTTATATTTTCTGCAATTAAATCCACAATTCTTTTCTTTTAGAGGAATGCTTATCATATAAAAACATAGATATAAGTTATAGATAGGCTAGAAGTAGATGACTTTCCCTAAGCTGTAGTCACAACTGTGGCCAACCCCTGAAACTGTTTAAATATTATCTTCCTGCCTTCATGCAGGCAAACTCTGACTGAAATAGATGTGAAATGATTTTTACACAGTTACTAGAAAATACCACTTGTTCATATTTTAAATTACTACCTTCTTTCATATGAAGAGGAAGGAACACAGATATTTAAATAAATCTCTCCTGCCCAACTCCTTGCTAATAACTTGAAATTACTCACTGGTCCTGTTGATGGTGCACAAGAGTAAACAGAATTCATAGGATTTCAGCAGCATATTTAATTAATTAGCTTCAATGAATGAAGTCAATAATACTCTAAAAAATCATGATCTAATTAGTAAAAACTTGTCGTATTAACTTGGTCTCTTTTCAGTGAAGGCATATTTAACAGAAAGGTACATTTTGATCAGATATGTTTCTCAAGCTATCATGAACAGATAACGTGAACAATTTGTTTAATTGTTAAATGAAGAGTAAAGCCTGTAACGTGTGGGCTAATCACCTGATCATCTGGGAGCTGCTGCTCTGTCTCATTTGGCTGGAGCCTGACAGAAATGACACTTGTGGGCTGCACCTACTTGTTCTACAGCATTACAAGTGAAGCCCACATAGAAGGAAAGTGATATAGAAACATTGACATTGAAAACATCTCCAGTTTTCTTAAGACTGATATAAAAACAAATAAAAGAAATAAAAAATACTCCAATAGGGTCTTAATCTGAAAACAGACTGTGCAATCAAAGAAGAATATATATGAAAGGGCTTTTTCTTAGTAGAAAGCAGCAAGGTAAGGATCTACAGCTGTTTTAACATAGCACAAGAATAAAAAGTCTAATGAATTTAGGAGGTTTTGAGAATTATGAACTACAGAACTGTCTATGGCACTATCAGCCACACACAGGACAGAAGGGTCATCCCTGAATATGCCATTGATGGCTTCAGGAAATATCATTTTTAAGATTTAAATGAAAGGACTCACAGCAATGGAGTTAAATATGTTCTGGTAGTCAATGGAAGTGCAGCAGATTTGGGTGGAATGAGTTATGAACTGCATAAAAAGAAAACAAAACTAGGCAATTAAAGGAGCACAGAAGCCATCTGTATGAGCAACAGACAAAACTTGACAAAACTGATCAAGTCCCAGACTTCAGTGTCGATCCAAATGTCCCTTCAGTGGGCTTTAGATTTAACACTCCTGTTGCTGCATTCTTCTAATACAAAGAACCCCATGTGGTTTTTTTTAGAGCTGCTGTGCCTACTTTATTTCACAGTCTATGATATATTCCATAATTTTAATAACTCTTCTAGTTTAAACAGAGTCTATAGCTGTCAAATTACTAATCAAAAATGTCTAGGAAAGGAAGAAAAAAAGACATTTATATCCTTAGGCGTGGCTTTGCCAGGAAAAATGATTTCTAAGCATTCTGTGGGTAGATTTTGCAGCCTTTTGATTGGTTTTATTCTTATGAATCAAAGTGCATTAAAACTTGTTTCTGGCAAGGCACAAAGAGCAGAATCCAGTTATTTTCTTTCTGCTAAATACTTAGCTTTGCTCAAGTAACAAAAAAATGAAGCAGAGTAGAAGAAAAAAAAATCTGTAGATTGTGGAAATGATTGATGACAAGTGTGCTAAGCGTAGAAACACCTTTATTCAGTAGGGTGCCACACTCAGAAATTCCCCTTGCTGTTGAATAATAGCGTATGGCTGCCACAAGAAAGGCCCTCCCTGCTGGGAGATTTAGAAGCTAGGCGTAAAAGTTCTGTGTCTCTCTACAGAGAAAATTTATATCTGAAATGACAGCTATGACTACACCTTTGAGATGGCTTTCAGGGAAGGAAATAGAGTGCACCTGGGTGTCAGTGCATGAAATAGTGTGAGAAATGGATAGTGTTATTAATACAAGGTCCTAAATACTTTAATGGGAAGAAAAATTTACCATCCATGGATCCATGCTTTACTTTATTAGAAGCTTTATTGCTTCAAGGACAGAGGGAAACTCCTGTTACAATATGTTCCAAAGGCACTTCTCATTGTTCAGCAAAACCATACACAAACAGAAAGGGAACTGTCTGTTGCATAGACAGATGGTTGCCATTTTCATCACCTTCTAAATCCATTAATACACCCAGTTTAGGAACTGCAGGAGTAGTTCCTTGCATGCAGTATGGCCTTTTGATTATATTTCACCCTAAAAAGACATTTCCTACATGAGTTAACTGACATTACAATCATTCTGGCTAAACTAGATGTAAACATGTTAATTTAACATGGAATTCTCATTTTAGCCTGTCTCATGACTTCCACAGAGGGGAAAAAGAACCTAGTGCTGGAGCGAGATACCTTTATAAAAGTATGTGGATAATAAAAATCCATGGCTAGTTTAAGGGAAAAAGTGTAATTGAAGGATAAAGGAGATGCTAAGCTGGATCATACAGAAGACTTCAGAAGGTGCGCTGAGGAATGCGTTCTGCCACATAAGTCCAAGAATGCACAGAATTCATCAAACAGCTATAAAAATCTTCAGTGAATTATAAAAACCTACCAGATGGAAAAAGGCTAAATGAGAAAGGTCTGAGCTACTCAAGAGCATAATGACTTCAAAGGAAGTAATGCAGGAATGAAGGTGAAATTTTTAAATAAAAATAAATTTCTGAGGATGAGAGGATGAACTTTCACTGAAAATCAGAAAAAAAAAAAAAAAGACATTAAAAAGCTCAAAACTTCAGAAGCAAAACTAAAATAGAAGATGGTTTATGCAGACATGAAGGAAGGAAATTATTCTCCATGCCAGATGGCCAATAAAGGGTATATATTCTAGATATGAGATGTAAAAAGCAAGTAGGCCTCATGAATGAAGTCAGACAGCACAGGACCTGACACCTTACAATGACTCAGAGGGCTGTGTACAGCAATGTAGAGAAGTGGGTTCTTAGCAAACCTCTTGAACTGCTCCAAATGCTCCCAGCAAACAGCAAAGGGTCAGGAATCACCACTGCTGCTCAAAGCTCTGAACATGCTGCCATCATGCTCAGGCCTGCCGTTCATCAATGGTATTTTCTGCGGGGTGATCCTCTGGAGGTATATGATTAGCATTATTTTCACTGCTAATTTTGGTATGGTGGAAGTTTCTTTGGAGTTAGAGTGCTGTCAATCCTGCTGTAGTTATGCTGGTGATCTGTGAGGCAACTGATTCAGCCTGACAGTTTACTGAATATCAAAAATGAATTCATCAGAAGCTGTGCTCCAGCACTGCCGGCTTCTCACCACTTTATTTTTGACCCAGATGATTCATTTTGTCTTGCAATGACATCCACTGGAAAGCAGTGGGGTATGGATAGGGCTCAGGAGGAAACTCACACATTTCCCTTTGTATACCTCTCAGGATCACGAGCTTCCCTACTTTACAGCAGCATGAGAGGTGGGTTTTTTTTCCCAAATGTGCATCAGATAAAAGTAAAAAGGTCACTCTTTGATGTGACTTCACAACAGTGATAGAAAAGAAGATAACACTGAGGACATACCCCTTCTAGTTATTTCCAGCTACAGTCCTGTACTTAGTAATAACAGCCTGTTTTCCTTAACTGTGTTAATATCCTCTATCAGTCTCACAGTTATCCATTTTACTTAGATAACTAAATAGCCCTCCAAGAATCACGTGGATTTCAAGCTACACAACATCTAATAACTACAAAATAACATAAAGGTATGCGGCCAGAGCAGGAAAATATTAGTCTGGAAAGTAAATGTTATAGAGAGCTTTGTATGAGAAGTATGGATTAATTACCCTGTTTACATGAAAAAGACAGGCCATTTTGAACCCAGTTTAGGATTTTCAAATATTACAGATAGTACCAAGGAAGTTATTTGCCTAGATTTGTCAGAGAGGTTATTTATATTGTCAACATTGTGAGATCTGGAGCTTAGAGACAGAAACTCCAGATACTTCTTAAATCACTGTTTAAAAAAACCACGGCAATAATTTCTTAGATGTTAGATGTATGCTTTCTGTAGGTCATTTGATATTTTTCCATGTAATGACAGTGATATTAAATGTCTGCACACTTTTGCAACCTCTTTCACCATTTCATTATCAATCCTCTTATCTCCTACGGCTGTTGAACACTGTTGCTGTTACAGCCCGATACACACAATTGTTAAATCTGTCCAAGAGGGACAATCAAATCTCTGTCTTACTCTGTGGTTTAGTCGTCTGTCTGTAGCCCTGAGCACCCTGCAGGGTTATTCTTCTGCTCCAGTTATTGGGGAAAGCTTTGCAGAAAAGGTGAGTTTTGCACACCGACCTGATCAAGACAGGACTTTTACTTATGCTTTTTTAAATTCTTCTTGGGAGGGGGGATCATGAACTGAAATGCTAATGGTATCACAAGATATCTCTAGCAGAGCAGATTAACTGTAACACAATTTCCACCACATCTGCTAGCTCCATTAAGACCTGAAAAGCAATAGTGTATTTATATTTTTTCTTTCACTATGAGCCAGTTCTTTCACAAGTTATGTATTCTAAGTCATGTGACATCACATAAATTTCCCAAACATGAATGAGGACGTAATTTGTCCTTTTCTGTTTAATACAACGTATTTATAGTTACACAAAGCTAAGTTTTCATTTTAGAAGCTTGAACATAAGAATGTGACTTAAATTTACGTGAAGGCTAGTATGTTCCAGTCAGAGAGAAATCACTGCCTTGCACTGTGCCAGTGGAAAGGGAATGCCTGGGCAGAAATATATTTCAACTTTATGTATTTAGTTGAAAATGAAACTCCAGAAAACAATTATTTTCTTAGAGATTTACTATGTAGTTCTTTCTTTGAAGCATCAAGAGCAGAATCTTGCAGAAATGACAGGTACCTTAGGTCAAGGTAAATAAATTGCTCAAATGAAAGTGGAAAGAACTGAGAGAAGCTCCAAGGCAAACAAGTTTACTTCAGAAACAATTTCTGTAAGCTTATAGATGGATTGGGGCTATTAAAAAACAATGAGGAATTTTAAAGAGACAAAAATGAGAACAGTGAGTGTTCTCGGATTGTTTTATCTTTAAACCAAAATCACAAATCATGCACTACAATCTGGAGACACAGAAACCAGCAGCAGAATTCCCAAGAAATTTAGCAGACCAGGACTTCAGTTTGGATAATTCACTGAAAGTCAATTAAAAATAATGAAAAGGGTAGGTATTATGAAACTCACAGGACAAGTAATTTAATTAGTTCTGCCAAACATTCAAATCTCTCTTCTTACACGCAATGGGAGGTTATTGATGGTTTTTTATAGTGTCAAATTCCAGTACTTACACATTTACTTTTTTTCTTCTATTTTAAGTTTAATCCTGTCTAGATCTTGAGGCTTTCATCCAGTTTTCAGCAAGATTCTTGTGGTTTTCAGATGTAAATCTGATACAAATTAATCACAAGTGAGAATCATCTATTTTCTGAATTGATTACCACTACTCAGTGTATTGCTGGGAGAAAGAAACAGCTGCAGGGATGAGAATCGAGACACTTTCTCTATCCTTGCATTGTTGCCAAGATAGAATCATTCGTGTATTTTTTCTTATAGGTCTTTCTAATCTATGCTTCTTTTTTCCTTTCATTTAGGTATTTAAGGAGTCACCCTGTACATCAACAATAGCTAATTACCATCAGCCACCATGTGCATACTAGAAAAAAATATAAGAAATGATGTCTCAGTGTTCCTGTATTTTTTTAATATGTAAATATTAAATCAAGATATATGGCAGTGCATATACCTAAAA
The DNA here is from genome assembly GCA_024605025.1 of Megaceryle maxima. Taxonomy (NCBI): domain Eukaryota; kingdom Metazoa; phylum Chordata; class Aves; order Coraciiformes; family Cerylidae; genus Megaceryle; species Megaceryle maxima. The sequence goes on from JANHGN010011202.1 coordinate 107,580, forward strand.
CCACTATGTTGGTACCAATACAAATATCGTGACCACACAGCTAATGATAGGAAGTCCTGCTTCATCTGCATCTTAGATGACACCACAAACACCAGTAAGATAGGTAGATCAGGGTACAAATTAAACAATGCTGCAATATTTCCAACTTACATTCATTTCCTTAAGAAGAATGGTTTAGCACAACTACAGTACTGCAAATATATACTAAGATAGCTGTGTGGGATTAAAGGAAAAAATTTTTACATAGTTGCATGCATGTAGAAGCAAGGAAAAACCTCAAACCTAACAGTGGCTCTGCAGCCTTACTCAGTGTTCAAAAAGACAATGATCACTGTAAGCTCACTGGAAAAATGAAGTTTGCTCCAGCTCTTACCCAGCTGCCTCCCAGAGAAATCCTACCTACAATTTCTGATTCCTCTTGGAGGGGGAGAGAGGCTTTAGTCTCAGAAAGGAAAGTTCACCTGCTTTCTTCGTGTTTTTGTAGGCATCAGCTAAGACTCCCAGATGGACAACAGATTTTACTTACGCTTATTCCACTTTTTGGGTTTCCCCCACCATAAAATGCATTGTCTGAGCAGACAGACTTTTAAGTGAACAGATACTCAGAAACTAAACAAATCTCCCACTCTGACAAAAATTCAAGATATCAAAGATGGATGGAAAAGTTCCAGCTCAGCTGGGAGAGTGAAGCCCTTGAGTCTCCTAAGAACTGCATGGTGCACTGAATACAGGCAAGAACTGGTGGGAAAGTGACTGAGCACAGCCACAAGAATCAGCCAACATGTCAGATCAGACATTTTCTTCATTGCAAAACATAGCAGGGAGAGTGCTATACCCTGGGTTCCTGAAAGTCAGATTAATCATTAGGGCTGGAACAATTGTTAACACTGTTCTCAGACAGAGGCTTTACATGAAGAAGCCCAGCAGGCAGCAAAGCACACACCTCGATGGCAGCAAACTGAAGAAGTCAAAGAATATCCTTCCTATTACATACTCATAGAGTGGCCACTGAGTTGTGTGCGTGAAAATATAACCAACACATATACTAATTTGCATTGGCCTGCAGAAATAAAACTGCTTTTGATTCAGCTACTTTATCACAGAGTAATAAGTAGAGTCATTCCATTCAGATTCACGTGACGCTCTTTCCTGTCTGGATTTGAATACCTTAAGCAGTATCTGTATTGTTCTGTTATCTCCATCACAGCAGTTTCAGACTGTTCAGACAAGCTCTGAACTTTTGGTGCTGTGAAATTATCTACCTTAAACCAAGTTGCTAAAAGACCTAAATGACTGGCAACCACTAGAAAGGCTTGGATCCTAGTACATGCCCAAAGATCCAGCCAGGCTTGAAACAGCCTGTCTTTATTAACAGAAGTCAATAGGGATTTAAACATGAATTCTTTACCTCAGGATGAAGACTCTTATTCCCAAACCTTATGGACCATGACTGTGAGTTTTCTACCAATGGCACTGTTGGAGATAGAGGTTTCTGTAGAAAACCTGTCATCCAGTGAGACAGGGTGGAAAAGAAAACTAAACATTGCAGAATGCTTTTCAAAATCAAAACTTCCTTAAATTTTGCACTACATATAAACTCTAATCACCACGATTTCACTTTTCTTCCTTCTTGAGTGTTAAGTCATTCTTCCATAAACTGTCTTCTGCTTACACTGATCATAAGATCAAGGGAATGTCAATGAGACTGCAGTATGCTTCCTGGCTTTACATCTGACAACAAAGATTCCTCTACTGAAGAAAGTTTGTATTCTTCCATCAATAAAATGTCACACACACTTACTTTTGATCAATATAAAGCATAATAATCCAAATAGCAGAACAGTCTATAAAATAACATGAAGTAGTTGTTAAGATACTAGACTAAGCAAAAGTCCTCTCTATGTGAAACCTTTTCACAAGAACCTCTTACCTGTGATGAAGACCCTCACTTGTTTGTAAAGTGTTGCTGAATGGGACTAATCACTGTCATGTGTCCTCCATCACAGGCAGCGCTGTCACATTCACCGTGAAAGAACTGATGGGCTCCCCTCTATGTCAGCCCACAGTTTATCTGCTGGAAGGACACAAAACTTGGCAAGGGAACTGAAACCACCTCAACTCAATGTCAGAAAGATTAAAAGACTGTTTTCATTCTTGGTCCTCATGACATTGCACTGAAAAAGCCTCAGCAGCACCAAGACAGGTTGTCACAAGCAAAGCCCCTATGAATGGAAGCCACCAGCTCCTGGGAACAGACCCAGACAACTTTAGAGAAAACAACAGTTTGTGAAACGGGTATTGCACAACATAAATCTATCTCTTACTATGTATCTTTAATTTGCATTACAGCATCCAGGGGAGAAAGCCTGATCTTTGTTCATTCCTGCCTAGCATTTACACCAGCAACAAACTCATTTAACACATTAAAAAAACAAACAAACAAAAAGTTTTTTTACAAATACATTAAGCTGTATTACATTTTTAATTGCCACTACCACTAGGTAATCTCTTAAACATTAAAGCAGGAGGGTATCAACACCATTATCAACATACAGGGATGTGACGCATATGCAAATGCAAAAAAAAGGCATTAAGTAAAATTTGGACAATATAGCAGCTGAATGACAGCTTTTTACATCTCATTTTTTTTGAAGGTGTGGAAGCGCAGTGAGAAGCCAATGTGATATTTCAGCTTAGAACTGATTTTTTTTTCCACAAAAGCCTTGATTTTTACCTTGCATTGTACATGACATTGCAGGGAACTTGAAGTTCAGTAACAGAAAATGCGTGCACATGGGAGCATTTTCTTAATTGGACTCTTGAGCTGAAAACTCAGATGTACTTCTCATAGATGAAATTCTTCATATTAAATGTCAAGATGTAGTAAAGAAGTGACACTTAAAATGAACGGAAGAAAAAAGAAAAATGAAAGAAATGTAATGCAGTGTTTATTAGCCAAGGATATTCTATGCAGAGTGATCACATTTTTTAAATAATTTCTGCCTATCTGGAGTAAAGATTTGGTGCCAGGAGTCAAGAAAACAATGCAAAGATCAGTATTAGAGAGGAGAATGGAACTCCTATGAAAATAACTAAAAACTACATGACACAGTTTAGAGGAAGACTACTATTTTCAGCAGGTCTAATTAACAGCAATTGTACTCCATTTCTGCTCTATAAATGTATCCTAAGGAGTATTTTTTTTTTTTACAAATAAGCCTAGAGCATTATTCAAGATTGCAGTCAATGCCCGGTCCAAGCAGAACAACTCCAAAAGCCCAAGCCATGTTTCCCCTCCTGCCACTTGCACTCAGCTGGCTGCTCCCACTCACTGCAGAACCTTTGCGTTTTGGCAGCTTTAGGGAGGTTCAGTGCCCACCCTTCCCTCTTGGCTTCCCTCCACAGGGGTGTTGTCTTCCCTTACTACATGATGGCTTCTGGCTTCTCTCACCTGTTGCAGACTAAGAGCGTTCAATTTCTAAGTGATCCTGTCCTCACTTTTACATCTTTTCTAAAACTTCTTCAAAATTTCCATCTGTTGAGTGTACCATTATTCTTTTGCTATGGACAGCTCCAGATCCCTTATACTCTTTGAATTATTTCCCTTAACTGATCACCTATTTTAATTCAGCTTTGCCCGCTTTCTCTTTTCACCCTGTCAGACACTTTTCACATCCATCTTTCACAGCCTTCCCTCGCTTTTTAAAATGATACAGTTTCTCCTATCACCTCTGACAACCCGTCCTTTCTGTTATTGACATCATGGCACCATCGCACCCTGAGGTCTGATTCTCCTTCTGCTGCTCCTCTCATGCCACTGAAGCGTGCGTGAGAAAGTGCTCTGATTTTGCTGGTTTCCTGCACTTTGCATCGATTCTCCCTTTTCTCATCTTTGTCCTTTTTTCTTTTGGAACATCGCAGATTGATCCTTATGCTGCCAACCCTCAAGACTACAGCTCCCTCTTACCTGTCACTGTGCACACGTTACTCTGTTCATCTCTTATGAACATTTAATCTGAAGAATTAACGATCTTCTCTATACATTCTCTTGATCGGTGAACTCACTTGCAAGCCTAGAACTGACTTTTTAAAGTCTTACCAACACTGATTTGGAAAAAATCCTCAAATGTATGATTTACTCAGCCTAGATTTTTGTGTCTTCAACTTTTATGTTCTTTTTATATCTGCTCATCAGAACTGATGCAGCTAAACAGATACAGCGCACTTTTGCCAGTCTCCGATTTATTCTGCCTTCCTGTTTTCAGTATCTTCAGCATCTGAGGAGCACACGATTTGCCTTTTTATTTCTTCTCAGCTGAGCAGTGCTCAGGGAAGTCAAAGGAAGTGAAGACTAGTACTACTGTTATTAAAAATAAGTCTTAAATATTAGTACAGATTTACACTCCTATTGGCAGAAATAACAAAGAACTGAAAAAGGAATAAGGAGAAAGAAATCAAGGAAAGAGAAGGAAATGCAAGCTAATTTGTGGGCAACACCAAGATTAAGGGGGGTTTGGAGCTAAGGAACTTTTAATTCCCTCACCTGCACTGTCAGTCTTCCAGCCTTTTTCTCAAAGTTAAAAGGTGCTCTCATGGTTTTACTTATCACTGGGTTCTGGGGGCAGCTTCTCCCAAATACCCTTCCTTCTCCAGTATCAGTGTATCATGCTTTAACAACAAGGCTGCAAACAGACAGCCTCAATGTCAGAAAGATTACACTTAAAATATCAGACAGAGTAGATTATTTTTATATGGAAAAATAAAGCGACAGTTGATTCATTTTAATAGATGCCCATGTCAACCAGCTGGAAATACAACAGGCATGTGGGTGGTAGCAACATGAAGATGAGTGCTGCATGAGGATATTTGTCACTATTTATACCTAATACAGATGTATACTAATTATATATTTGCTGCAAGGCAGACAACAGTCAGACTTCCAGGGAAGCACTTATACAATGGTCTTATACACAAGGATTTAAAAATAATAAGCAGCAGCCCACAATTCTTCTTTTCTCCTGTTCATTCTAATTCTCTAGCTCTGTGCTGAAAGAACAGTTGGAAATCTGGAGACTCACAGGAACTCTTTCCAGAATTCATCAAATACTGGTCTTTGACTGAGCATTCCCCCTACAAAAAAAAAATTTAAGGCTCAATATTTTATCTTCAAGCCTAACAGAAATTCTTCCTCTAGATCTGAAACTGGCTTGTACACAGGAAGACATGAAAATGTCTAGTAAATGTCATCAGTGACATAACATATACATAATTGTAACAGGAACAATTAATCTGCTTGGTGATAACTTATACTAAGTCACTCCTGGGTCAGTTCTGTGTCAGAATAGCAATTTCAAAAAGAATCTGCAGCAATTAGCTCTCAATGGGAATGTTTAGTCACTGGCCAAACTCTCACTCAGTTACCAGCTTAAAAAAGTTTAAGGACTTTGGAAAAAATGCTGGTTTTGTAAAACCAAGTGTCTGTAACTGCCAAGAACACAGAAAGGCTCTTATTTTTCAGGACACAGGTATTGAAAAGTCAATCTGAAAATGGAAGAATTCTATCTCAAATAAAAATCAACCAGGAGCACATAGCATCTTAGATAAATAATTTCATCTTGAGCTAAACAGCTTTTACTAATTCTCTAGCATATTGTGATTACAAAACATCACTGCTCTTGGGAGATGTTCCCTGCAGCTGGCTGCTCCGAGGAGGTGAGCACAGCCACCATGGAACCTGGCCCACCCACAGGCAAGACCTGAGGTTAGGTACAGCTCTGGACTCAGCTGGGGTGCTAATTTAACTCTGCTGTAAAACACCCTTTTAAATATCTCTCACTTGATATAAATATCCTGTTTACAAGATTTTTTAAAATTATTTTTTAGTAAATATAGTTTGTATTTCTTTCCAGGCAGATTTAAAAAAAAAAAAACTGCAATCAATATTAGCC
>JANHGN010011203.1:0-36473 GCA_024605025.1 Megaceryle maxima
GCCCGGCCCGGGCCCTACCTGCCGCAGGGGAACAAAAGCTCCGGAGCATCCTCGGCCGAGCGCCGGCACGGGCGGCGTGTGCTCCGGCCGCGGCGATGCGGAGCCGGGGGGAGGGGACGGCGGGGAGGAAGGGGAGGGAGGCGGGCAGGAGCGCGGAGGAGGGCGCGGCGCCGGCGGGGACCCGGCGGGGAGCGGGGCCGCAGCCCCCCGGCCGCTCCCTCGGCCCGCCCCAGCGCCGGGCTCGGCCCCGGGCTGCCGGCGGGAGCCAGGGGTGGGGCGGGGCGGGGCGGTGGGGAGCCTGGTAGCGGCGGCCGCAGGCTCGGAAATGCGGGTTTCCGCCCAAAAAGGCGCCCGGCGAGCCGGTTCCACGAGTGGCCGGTAGCGGGAGGTGCCTCACCCGGCGCGACCCCGCAGCCACCGGGAGAACGAGCGGGTCCCCGCGCTCCCCACCGGCGGCGGCAGCAGCGGCTCTTCCCTGCACACCCCGCTCCTGCAGACACACACACCCACGCTCCGGTCCTACAGACAGACAGACACACACACCCACGCTCCGGTCCTACAGCCAGACACAGACACACCGCACACCCCTGCTCCCCCCGGCACCCCTATGCACGGCAAATGACAAATGTCCTCCAAAGCGAGGACCCGAACTCAAACGTTTAGTTGTCATTTTAAGGCTTTTCCACCCGAGCCCTTTTGGGGAAATGCTAATTCTGGAATAAAAGCGTCTTTCCAAAGTGGAGTTTGTGTTGCTCAGGAGACACTTAAAAAACCATGGGCCAAGCTGAGAACGGTGTCCCACTGTTAACCCAGATGCTGCTGAGGGCAGGTGACCACCCCCTGCATACCTACAGGCAAGAGGCAAGGGCATCGCTACCCTGACAGTCCCCAAGACAACCTACACCCAGCTAGAAAACTCAATGACATTCCAGAGAGCAAACACGCGAGAGATTCACAACGCAGCCCTTCAGCTCGCGTTCACACCACAAGCTAATACCATCACACGTGCTTAACCAGAAAAACCTCCCCGATGTGTACAAAGCAACGATGTCACTGCAGGACTGCCTGGCATCTTGCTGTTTGTCAAGAGCGTTTTACTCACTTGACATGATGAAAAAAAACAAAAACACACTCCCATGGTACGTGGAAGCTCATCTCTGACCCAGATACCAAAGCGCTCCGCTGCTATGGCTTCGGACAAGCCCAATGCTACAGGAACTGGTTTGAACTGATCAAACCAGTAAAAGACTGGAGTGAAGCTCTTCAGCAATTAAAGTCTTTTTGTCAAAAGTGAAAGCAAGCAGCCGGCTTCCTTATGAGCCTAAGTCCACAGACTGAGTTCGGCTGGTACCCGCACACCCAAGGTTTCAGTCAACCTAAGCTAAATGTCTGTCATTCTCCGGGACACCCAAAAGGAAATGAACTGCAGCCCAAGGGACAGATCTCAAAGCAAGCCCACTGCCACGCTCGGGATTTTAGCTGACCTGCAAGTAGAATACAACATTTTATGATACACTTCTATTGGTCTAAATCTGTACTGGACCACAGCATGACTTGGCAGATTTTTAGTGAGTCTTGTGTAAAAGCCTGAAAACAAAAAACTTGGTTTTTTCCCACCCTATCTTTACCCACAACAAGATCCCTTTACTATTGTCCTTCTTTTTTGTTATAATTTATGGAGTTTCTACTCATGGCAACTGAAGTACTAGAACTGTAGCTAGGAAACATAAACTTTGAATTAAATTTAGGCAAGGGTATTGTGGTTATACAAAAAACAAGCTATGATTGAATTACTGCTGGAGAAACGATCTCCTATCTTTCCAAAGCAGAGAATGATTTACATACCAATTGATTCAAATAGTATTTCTGGATCCTTAGGCATGAAAGGACACATTATAAACATCCTTAAGAAAACAACAGACACTGAACTTTAAATATATCTCAGATATATAAAAACAAGGTAGCACTGGAAATCTCCAGACTGACCAAAACAACATCTGGTTGCTGAAATTTCAAAACAAAAGAGGCACCACCAATACAAAAAACTCCTCCATGTTTAGGTCCTTATTAGAAGTACAAGCTAAACTCCTGTACAGCCTGCAGGTATTTCTGGAGGAGAGAGATCTGTTTTTATCTTCAACTGACATTCTATTGTTGCTCCAAACACAAGAGTAATGACTGTTCCAAGCTCAGGCCAACTTACTCCTCTTGCTTACAACACCCAAGCCCAAACCCAGCAAACTCTCAAGTACTCCTGCTCCAGAAGCCAGACCAAACTGGCCAAAGGCTGGAAATTGCAGCTTGGGAGGTAACTGGGCTGGAGACCCACCTGCCTGCTAGCCCAAGCTCTCTGGTCCACTGCACAACCAGCCTATTGAGAAAATCCACTTCCAGAAGGCATGAAAACCTGTGGTTCAAACAGCTGAGGTCTGTGAGAGCCTGAAAATACACCTGTGTTGTGGAGACTCCTCCCGCTCTACACAGTGACACGGTACAGCCTCATCTAAGACTGTTAAAAGGTATTCAAGAAATCATTCAAAGTTACAATGGGAGCTCTTGGGAGTACTCATCTTGCAAAAGATAATTAAACTTTTATCATTGCATGATCAAAACTAATCAAATGAGAGATCTAGAGGCTCAGGCACACTGACAGCATGGCTACATCATCCTTCTTACGCTGTGATTCACAGATGTCTATTACGTTTCATTTCAGTTGATCGTACACAGCCGTAGCCCTTTGTACTCCTGAAAATTAAATGTATTCTTCTTAATTTAGATGAACATATGGAAATGTGATTGTGATACAAGTGGAAAGTAAGTGTTAACCACCCACACCTAAAGTACTGTTACATTTTATGCCACTGCGAAAGCAACACATTCAGCCAAACAACGGTAGTGACATTTTAATCTATTTCTTCATTAAAAAATAGTATCATTTGCATCAAGACAGATGAGTATATTTGGTAGAACTTCTGTGTCCTGTAAGCTTCTGCTCATGGAGACAAAAAAGTGGGAAGATGAGAAAGTAGGTAGCAAGAGTTCTGCTATAAGAAAAACTGGAACAAATCAATCTCTTGTAAGACCTAAGATTTCTACCAGAAACAGTGACCCCAGGGTAACATTCCAGGATACAAATCCTGCCACTGGACAATTTATTTTATCTGTGCCACAAGATGTCCCTCTCATGTTGTAATTTTCTTAATATAGTGCATTTATCTGGTACAACAGTTCATGGGTTTTTCCCTTTTGACATTATTTCCTCCCACACAGACCTCTATTCAAAAGCTTTTATTTTCTCATCAGTAATGTAAAAGTCAGGTTCTTAAAATTTTGGTATTATGAAGTACTTCTCCACTGAGAGATCACCACTGATTTGAGAGGTTCAGTAGTTGTATTAATCCTTTTAAAATCCTTGTCTGAAAAGCTGTTATTGTCTATTTTGCTTTGTATCATCATATTTAGTTTTTTTTAAACCTGTGTGGCTCGCTTTACAAGTTTTCTACTCAACAATACTCTCCATCCACCTATGGCTGTCAAAAACATGAAGCATTTTTTCTTGCAGGTGCCCATTAATGCCCTGAGCAAGTCCCCACGTCTCTTCTGCTTCTCAGCGGCCGGAAGCCTGAAGATTAACAGCCGTAACCATGATTGCCAAAGTCCTACCAGGAACAGATGCCTCTCAAAGGGATTGTCTAGATCATTTTACCTAGAGTTTGCTTTCTGTCCCCAGTAGGGACATGACCTTAATTCACTGGGCTGGCTTTCATCCACACTCCGCACCACGGGCACGGCAATCTGGAGTTGCTAAAAGCTTTACTATTGCACACAGATGGTGTGCAAATTATCAGAAGTAATATGTGGAAACACCACCACCACCAGGGTGAAGCTTAAGACAATACCACAGTAACAAAAGCACAGTCCAAAAACCTAGCTAGTGACCATGAAAGAAATAAGGAGCAAATAATTAATAAATACTGTCACGATGACTAGAAGGCAAGGAGCACACCTTGAGGCACAGTTTCAATGCCATTTCGAATGTACCCGTCAGATTCAGGAAGAGACACGGACAGAGCCTTCATGGGCAGAACACAACAGAGGACATTTCAATCACTCTGTAAACACAAAACCACCCTTGCAGCAGTTAATTTGCAAAAGAAAGCAAAAAACACAAACTCGCCAAGCACCAGAGGCCAGAACTTCACAGGGAAGCAAACAGCACAATACTGGGGCGTCTGCATCCAACACCCTGTGCAGAAGGGGGGGGAAAAAAAAAAATCCCTGAAGGAGGCCAGAAGCTTTTGAAGCAGCTGTCAACACAGATCCTTATTAATTTGGGACTGCACTGCCGCATGGGGTCATGAAAAGCCTGACAGAAATCAAACGCAGCTACAGGGATAGAGGTCAACATTAAGAGAAAAGGGGCAGCGGATTAGGAGTTCTCCAATGAGCTTACTGCATCTCCTACTTGCACTGAAGAGCAAAGGTTTTGCAGCACCTCCTTCTGCTTCCCCACTCCACCACAGCAGTTGTTCTCCACTAAACCATTTTCAGTGCATGGTAATGCAAATAACTGCGCGCTTGCCAGAGAAGAATCTGCATTAGTGACATGGAAAAGCTGGCGAAGCATTACGAGGACAGTGGCAGAATGTATTATTGAGGGAGCCTTGCCCTCACATAATTAACCCCCTTGACATTTACTCCTGTGCAGTGCTGCATATTGACTGTAACTGAGCTGCTGTTTTACGAACTGTAAGAATTAGTCACATTAGAACTCCAAAATTATCAAATGTTCTGTGAAAGGCATTAAAATAAAAAATTATGGCCAAAGAGCAGTCCAGCAATATGATACTGTTAGCATATGCTCTATAGAGGGGGTCTGCACACGTTCTCTTCCAGGGTCTCAAATTCATGTTCTCACCAACCTCCCAAACCATCCCAGTGTTCTCTGCCTCTTCTCCAGCACTTCCTCACTGCCACTGGTGACCTTCCTTGAAACCTCACACTTCTTCCACTGCCTGCAGACTGAGGAAACCACAGTTCCACTGTAACCCAACTGGACACTTGTGCTCTCAAAGCACCAACCTCTGTCCATTCTACAGAAACACATTTAGGTCACCGCAAGACAAACGTCCTCAGCAGTGGTCTAATATGGCACTTCCATCGGAGGAGACTTTGCTTTTATTTGCTTGAGCTGGTTACTGCCGCATGCTGGTACCATAGCACAGACCTCACAGGACTGCAGCAGAGCCCAAAGATGGCCATTCAGTTCCCATTTTCTTTCATTCTTTGATTTCTTAATTAGTCCCCACGCTGAATGAGCACTGCAGGTATAGTCCAGTGCCTCTTGCTGCAGAACACACTGCTGGAACAACCTACTCTCCCTTTCACTTGGACTCTTGAGATGCTTCCAACACATTAGATTCAGGTTATTTCCCTTGTCTCTGCCAAATGTAAATGAGTGGAAAGGTTTCACAGATTTAAAAATGTCATGTTGCACTTACTGCTTTCTAGCTCACAAAGATAGTAGCAGTACGTGTCACCAACTGTGCCACAAAGAGATCATCTTTCCCATGCTGATACCAAAACAGAGAAACAAGTGACACTGTCAACACTCACTAGGCAATTAAAATAAGGCACCAGGATAACTGTGATGCACACCTTGCCAGAGCACTCAACCTCCACATCACTTGTATGATTTATTCACCAGAAAATCCAAGTTACAGCTCTACAATGCACATACCAATATTAAGGAATTCAGATCAAGTTTTTTCTATATTAAATAATTATGCGAAGTACTTATGGCAGAACATTTTTAGCTAATCTAACATGATTCATTCAAATCACGTAGGATCCTTCCTGCATGATTCCAGCAGAAACTGAGTTTAATTGCAGAAGCCCTCTTGCCCCCGGAATAAGGTCTTTAATTGCTCCTTGCGAATCTGTGCCATCAGAACACAGATCTACAAAGGCTGATGCAGTTGTTTTGCTTTTTTAACTGGTGAATAATTAATTTGTTGTATTTGTACTAAAGTGGCATCATTAATAATTTCTAATACAGTCCTTCTAGACTTGCATCTCTGATGAAGCAGTAGAATACAGTGTATCTGTACAGATAATGGTCAAATCCAAATTAACACATCAGTTTTCTGGATAAGGAAGTGACATTTCATTTTGTGACCCATTTGTTACTCTAGAACTTTAAGATAAACACCAAATGATGTCTGTACGTACGATTTTTACTTTCTTTTCCTACATTACTGAGGTCAGCATTCAAGCTGAGAAGTTAAAAAAATGCTGCCTAGCGCAAAAATGTCCAAAGTGCTCTGGGTTGTTTTTCCTATCAAAATAGGCTGCAATTTCAACTAGTGCTGGATTTTCAGCATGAACACTAAGACAATACAGCAAAATTCAGCTTTCATTCAGGAAAGCCAAACAAGCAAAGGAAATGAGCTCCCTGAATCTTTGTCAATGATTAAGGCAGTTAATAGAATACTAATTTTTGACAAACTAACTCAGAACTCATCTGAGTGAAAGTGAATTAGGACGATTAAAAATAAAGCACTCTAAGTAGAGACAATGCTACAGCACTGCACGTTAGGGGTTTTTGTTGGAGAGAGGATTGAGTTCTACTCACTAGTTGATAACACTACACTCGGATACACTCGCGAACCTTTAAGCAAGAAGGTTCACACTGAAGTCTCTGCATTTCCATTCCTTAAGATATAGGGGGATAAAAAAAGATTAAAAAATAATAATAATCATTCTACCTTTGTGATGAGAATTCGGTACTTCTCCACCAGGTGATCGTTGTTATGACACCCTGCCAGCAACTGCCACACTTCTCCTCTTAGGGCCTCGGGGACACCACTTCTCACCAACGCTGACAATGTCTTTGGCCTCACGCTCAGATTGAGGTGCCTGGGTGGAGGGGAAGGTGTTATTGCTATCAGCCAAATACAAATAAACGAGTACATGAGTAGCAACTGATGAGTAACCTCAAACACGTCAAATGGCAAGAGCATCGAGACAGTCTGTACATTGCCAATGCAAGTGAAATTCAAGTTAAGAAAACAAAAGAAAAACAACCAACCAAGCAAAAACAACAGTAAAAGTAAATAACAAGACTATTTGGAGAAGCGTTATTTTCCAAACTGCTTCCTTGATTCCCATTAAGTTGAATATAAATATACAAAACACGCAATGGACCAAGACCTAGAACTGGAGAGCAGAAACCACACTGTGTAAGATTCCAAGCTCCAACTACTACACAAAAATGAGAGCTAGTTTGCAGAAGAGTATACTGCTCATTAGACTTCCTCCACCCAAGCAGACAGGTGACCTTGTAAGGGGAGGGAGGGTGAGAAGTCAGGCAAACAGAGCTAAACCCCAAGATTTTCACATGTATTCTAACTATATCCATGCATTTAAGCAGCTTCTACTGTACAAGCCAGTCCCATCTCAACAGGGTTTCCAAGCGAGACGGGTGACAGCTCATAAATGACAGCACTGTAAGTTGTACAAACTAAACCGACATAATTTATGCAGTTACAGAAAGTTCAGCTGAAAAGTCCATTCATGGCTTGTACCCAAAATCCCCAAAAGACAGAGGTCTTCTATCAAAGAAATTACAATTTTTCTGCAGTTCCTACAAAATAAATGTCTAGGTAAAATGATGAAGGGGACTGATAGACAAAGCCAGGCAAAAACTTGAACTTAGGTTGTAGCAGTTACATTATCTTCTCAACAATAAACTGGTATTTAATAGTGGTTGTTAGAGTTTAACAGATATGTGGAGGATAATTTTACACAGACTTGGACTCCTTGTTGCCTCCCTCCAGCCTACAATGTTCCGACACAGTAATCCAGAGACGAGCAAAGCAGACATGCAAATCAGCATTTACTGCACAAAACCTAGTACCATACTGCCCTCTCTCACTTTGCTTTCTCTCAACATTTATATCTATAGACTTAGATTATATTATAGAGCTTGAAGAGGCCTACAAAACTGCTTTGCCACACACTGGATTCTTCCAAACAATTCTGAAATGAGAAAACTGTGTGACTCAGCAGTTATGAACTATGAGCCAAATATTATTTAGAAGTCACAAAATACCAATGTATATTTAATTACTCTACAAATCTAATTACAGCATTCTAAAAAACTAGCACAAAACTACCTGAACTCTGATTTTTATGATTTTCAATACTCTTGTGTTAAAAGCTCAAGGATCATTACTTCCAAATACTGGTTTTTAGTTAAGAAGGAAAGCCCTTTAACACATATTAAAGTTGTTGCCAGCATTAGCACAGAAGCACTTCATATCCTCTTAGAGCTGCCAAAACATTTTCAATGGGAGTCAGGTGGCTTAATTATCTTTGAGCCCTTGGAAGAATTACAAAAAACAAAAAAAAAAATTCAAGTGGAAAGAAACTTTCTCACAGCAGCAGATGCATAGAGCTCATCTGTTAAAGATGTTTTGCTCCCTCTCCTAGACCTGTAGAAAAGGGATCACAGATCATTTTAGCACAGCTTTTCCCTTTGTACAAACGTGCCCATTTCTGATGTCTGCTTTCCTATCAAATCAGCAGAATGCATTAGTGCAAAACCAAACTGGAAGTACAAGTACTTACTGAAGTACTAGGTAATTGCAGAAAATAAAAAATAATTCTTAATTGTTATAACCTTAATGTAAAGGGAATCCTGGCTAAGTGGTCACATCAATATGTTTCCTCATCTAAAGCACACAACTTACTTGAATCTCTGCTTTCCTACTCCGTAGGCCTAATGTTCCATTCAGATCTCTGATTTGCTGTACACCCCTTGCTCTGCTCCTCAGTAATGTTAGGAAGCAGAAGGCAACAGCTAAAGCCAGAGTTAAAATGTAGCATATTTCAGCACAATCTGATGTTGTGACTGTCATTCCCCTTTATGAAAAAAAAAAAAAACCCTGAAACCACAAACCAAAAAAAAACAAACCCCAAACTGAATTTTTCAACAATCAGCATCACTTTCTTAGAACTGCTCAGGCTACTTCAAGGTGAATAAAAGATTCTTGATGAAAGGAGGACAGGCGTTGCATTAGCAGCTTGCCTGTCAAGAAAGACTCTTCTTGTAAATTGGAATTTTCTAGGAAAAAAAAAAAATAGAAGAGCTCACGTACTTCCTTCTTGGCAGGCTCTGGAGCCATCTTCCTTTAGATAAGGGAGGAAAAGCATCTCCGCTATCCAAGTACAAATCGCCCATATTCTTGAGCTACAGTTACTAAGATATGACAGCTGCAGGAAAAATTGGCTGTGAACTACATCAGAATTACAAAGAGGAATGGATCTATGCAAAATAAAGATGAAGAAGCTGCATTTTCTTTATACTACTCAGTTTAGGTTTTTATTTAACGAAATCCCGGTGAAGCTTACAGATAAGTAAAATGCTCCCTTTAAAGGAGAGCCACATAAAGACAAAGCATAAGTGAACTTCTATACGGTATTTAAACATGCACTCAAAAATGAGAATACTTAACACACCCTCTGAAGAAATCAGAAAACACAAAGCCAGAGAATAAGGGGTGTTGTGGGGATGATAGAGGACTAAATCCACACTGATCTCCTCTCAACTGGCTTCTGGAAATAACAAAATCTCTGAGCAGAAGGAGCAAACAGAATGAGAATATTCAGAACTGGAATTTTCAGAATGTGATTTTGCCACTTACCATTTGGACAGCAGCTCTCCCCACGTCTCAAGAATTTTTTCTGCGCACTCTTTGGAAACATCTCCAGAACCACTTAAGAGTGGTTCATCGTTGTCTGCCAACAGAACAGAGGAGATGCTATGAGATCAACACCATTACACTGCCTGTGCAGATTCAAAAGCTGCTCTCCTAACTGTATCAGTGTGTGACAAGAACTCCTCCTCACTTGTGGGTGCAGCGCTTGTGCGCTCAACACCGAGAAGGCTGAAGTAGACTCTTGTCGGAGGCAGCGATGCAGCAAAAGGCAGAAGACAAGCAGCAACATGGGAAATTCTGCTAAAAAAAATTAGTGGGGAAAAAATATGACCATCAGAATGGCCAAACTGATAAAAGGGCCCAGAAAGTTGAAACTCCACCACTGGAGACAGTCAAAAATGCAACAGGATGAGGCCCTGCAGAATCCATCTGGCTGGATTCACACCGGGTGGGAGGGAGGATTGCAGACCTCCAGAGGTCCCTTCCCACTGAAGTAATTCTATTATTCTACCCCCAACTTTTGGAAGACTACAGAAATTCTCAGAGAGCACAACTTTCTGTATGTGAAAAGCTACAACACTACGAAAGCAAAGAAGAAAATCAAATCCATGTGGTTCTGCTGAGCAGCTGCAGACTTGCCATGTTGTTGAAGATCCACCAAAGTCCACGAGGTTTTTGACTTTAACCTTTTTGTATTTTTACTTTGAAAGCCAGTACTTTCTGATAACTTCCTTAGCTTAAATTAAACACATTTTTTGAACAAAATGCATACAAGAATACAGGGGAGGGTTAGGCATAATCACAGTAACTCTTTTCAAAACCAATACCAATGTACTCCCAGATATTTTTAAACACTCACAGCGTGTATCGTATACTAAAAAACATATTTCACTGATACAGTCATTAACATTGGGTTTGCATTACTGAGGAAATACATCATTTTTCATTAAATCTGTGCCTTCTCAACTGACACCTGAACTTGTCAAACTCTTGCCATGCTGAAAACCAAACTAGAAATACATATATGTTCCTGGTCTAGAAAAGAGCAGCAGTGTGGTTTAGTGTAGTGGCTGGAGATTGCTGATGAATAACACTTTGCAAAGGAGTTAATTCTCAAACCACCCTTCTCCTCCCCAAAAGGGAAATCAAAGCACAGAAATGAAGCAATTCACCCAAGACCAGCAGAAAAAGTGAAAGAGCAGAAACTCAAGTCATCTACATTTCAGCTCAGAGCTGTCAGGCCAGATGTTTATATACTCAAAACTAGTCCATATTTTGGTTTAAGAGAATTTTAAAGGGGAAAAAAAGATCTTGAAAATGCCTTAAATTTCAAGGCAGGCAGGTCCTGGTGGGGTTTTATGTGTTACAGATGTCTCTCCTTGCCTCTCCACTAAAACATGCTGCTTGCTTATATTTCCAAATAATATCAGCTTCTCATCTGCACTCTCCAATCTGTTCACAGCTGCTCGGGGAGGGGCAGAAGCTACATGATAATCCCAAATTTTTAGCAGCCTCTTTTCACATTGTTCCAAATATATCACACTGGAGGTTTCATGAGGCCTGGGCTGAGAAAAGCATAGACACAGAAGTGTCAGACAAGGGAGAGGCTGATCTAGGAATGCAGGAGTGCTGGTTATCAAATACGCACAGCATTCAAGCAAAAAGAAAAAAATATATAATCCGTGGGGCAGATTTTGACTGGAAAGGATTTGACATGTTTCATAGCTGTATTATTTACTGACTGCCCTTGCTTTTGAAGTACACAAGCAGATAATCCACTTCTCACCTTCCTCTTCATCATCCTCTGGAGGAGAAGGAATCATGGAGCCCTGTGACCCAGACTGGGGCAGGCGAAGAGAGGGACTTGCTGTAGTTTTTCTTCTCTCCCTTTCTGATTCACTCTCTAGGCACACAACTTCATATAACGTGTCCGAGTTATTCTTTCTGTCCTTTTGCTTTATCTAGGAAACAACAAGTTTCATTTTACTGAGAAAAGCTACACGAACACCTGGAGTACTTCAGAAGGCTCCGCCTTCTCTTTTTGGAAGAGAAGAGCTGAGAAGCAATTTGCACCGCGCTCTGCGGCCAGGAACGCTCAATGCTCGCAGCACAGGGAGCGCACCGTGCGGGGCTGCGAGTGCTTCTATCCCTGACGCCCCAGAGCAAGCCGCAAGCGTCCCGCACCCAAAGGGAGGAGTGTCTATCACAGGCAGAGCAGGAGGGTAGCTCGTCCTTTCAACCACAAATGGACTGGACACAAAGAATAGCCTGCTAAAGCTGTTAATGTACCTGTCCAGCATCTGGTGGTCCAAGAGAAGAAGGTTCTTTAACAGGAAGCAACTCTGTCTTTAGTTAACAGTTACCGGAAAATTAAAAGTAAAACCTTTAAAGTTATGTCTCTCTTCTTTCCTTAACTTTCTGGGGATACTGAATGAGGCAAAAGGACAGTTCTAATAAAAATTGTTCCCATTTATCTTCCCGCTATGGCAACTGTCCGTGGCAATGCCTCCGAGTCACGTACGTGTGAATAAACTGCCGCAGGAACACAGGTTGTTCAGTCCCAAGGTCTGTTACTTGGCTCTGACTTCTTAAATTTTCAGTGCCTTGATACCTTCCTTTCCGTTAAGGGAAGATTTTTATTTGTGAAGTAGTTTTAAAATTTAATACCATGTAAGGATTTAGAACTTTTTTTTTTTTCCATAAATTAATAAAAACAGAGAGTAGAAAAGGAAAGGTGAAGAAAAGAGGGAAATAAGATTTCTAATTATACTCTACACTAAGCTCCCAGTACTCAATTTTATCCTTTGGAGTATTAAAAATGAAGAGAAATGCATCAAAACTAAAAACAACTAAATCACTAAATGTAATCTGAGCACCTAAAATCCCTCTGCTTTCTCCACTTCCGAAGACAGAAACCCTGCCGGAGGAAGATAAGCCAATTCCAGCCAGCTGGATTTTTAATAGGCTAATCATGACTCCATAGAAACAGGTTTCCCTTCCAGGCTTATCAGGCAGTACATTCTATATTTGTTGCTTCCACTATGAATTTTGATAATCTTCCATTAGTAAACACTGGGAGCTGGATAAATTGACAGTGCCCGTGGAAAAAAGAATTAGCTAAGCTAAGTTACAATGCCTGTGAATTTGGTAAGACAAAAGATACAGAATTAGCTAAGTAAGATAAGCTTCCTTTAAGCTGCCAAACAGAAAAGGCACCTTTTGGAGGTTGTAGAATATTTATAGCCCAATGGCCTTAAGTGTTCAACATCTCCACGCTCCACCTCAAAAATGTCCTACAAAAAAGACTGATCTCATCCATGAAGAATTTTTCCATCTTTACATTTTGAAGGGAAGTTTCCAAAATGTTTAATTCATATTTTACATAAAAAAATAGAACATACACAAAAAGAATCCTTTGAGAACATCATCCTTGTTACTGCCAAGATGTAGTAACTAGCACTTTAAGACAACTGCAAAAAGAACTACAAAAAGCTTCTTCTCTCATTCAAAACCTCTTTCAAAAAAGAACACTTATCAAGAAATCAAGACTCCAACTTTGCTTTTTGAGGCTGCACCCACAATTATTAAACCACGAGAGCGCACATACATCCACATTGTCCTTTGCTTCTATACATTTCCATTTCTTTCAACAGGACGTTCCGTTCAGAACAGGAATTCCAAAAGCAGGAGAACAGCAGCTACTTCAAGTACATCACCTCTTTAGTGACTTGGACCTTCAACTTTCCAGCCTTAATCATAGAATAAGTTATTGCCTTGTACTGTTATTATGCATATCCTAGACAGAAAGAAACCCTTCCTTTTTAGTAGATAAGAAAAAAATAAACTAAGTTGGAAAAACAGTAAAAGTTTTTAACAAGTTCTAGGGATTTCTTTGTGTGTGTGATTGCTTAGATTTTTTTTTCCCCAGGGCAAACGTGGGGTATGTGTGAAATCTCTACTTCCAACTGCACAAGGAGCAAAATAGACTTTCACCAAAAAAAAAAAAAAAAAAAAAAAAAAATTTCCCAATTTTTGGTGGATTGCTGGCAAACTGGAAAAAGACCAAAAAAAAAAATTTCCTAATTGCAGGTGGATGTCTGCTCACCTGAAAAAAGACCAAAAAATAAAAAAAAAAAAAAAAAAAAAGGACCCCAAAATGTTGGATTTGTATGATAAAATCAATTCAGTGACATATCACCTACCATGACAGCAGAACTATATTAGAGCCCTTTTCTCCTCTTAAGCCTTAACTTCCCGCACTGACCCCACTATACCTCCTGCAAGCACCTGTCAGCATAGCCCTGGTTTGCAGATAAATGCTCCTCCTTTTATTTCTGTGGTTTGGCTGGAAAATCCTCCAGCCTCCGTGTAACTTTGCAGGCTCATCAAAGCTATCAAAATTTGCTTTGAAATGAGGACATCCAGCTTTTTATAGGAACTTTAGATAGCCAGCAACAATTAGCATAATGAAGGATAGCTTTTCCAAACTTGAAGAGCTTGATTCAAGGGCCAAATGTTGAAATATGAACGTTACATTAGTAATGGTTTTACCAGTCGTAGGGAGGAGCAACCATAGTGAAATCCTGATCTGCCAACAGGCACTAATCACTACAGCTCCTCTTTACCTCCAATCCATTTGTAGTTACTCAGCATTATGCCATTAACCTACCTCTCGAGTCTCAGAACAATACAATGGACTGTACCACAGTTATACTGAGAAACAATCTGCTCAAATCCCAAATTAACTGCAGATTTTATTATTCTTTTTTTAAATGTTACCTGTTTCAATTTTAGGAAAAAGTTTTCAGTAGAGCTACGTTTGCTGAAGGGCCAGAACAATCTCTCATTAGGTGAACAAACTCTGACTTTCGTCTCCAGAATGAATCGAACGGGTTCCTGGACCTCAGTTATCACCAAATCCACAGCAGTAGTCATGAACAACACTTTATCTAGAGAGGAAAAACCCAAAGAGATAGCATTAAAAGAAATATTTCAAACAAAAGATTCCATAAGCTCTTTCCTAGTGACATGAAAGAACAAAAGAAACTTTTTTGCAGAATTCATTTTTTCCCCTAATTTAACATCTCAAAAACCTAGAAGTTTCAAAAAATAGGGAAAGAAGATGACTATGCACTATCCAAGAAAATTATCTTATTGAAGAGTATAAACATTTTTCTGTTTTTAAAATCCCACTGAAATGTATCAAAAGTCTTTGTTAAATGTTATAAAGAATCTGTACACTTAACTCTACAGTGCAGATCTCGTGCCATCTAGCTTAATGATATTTGGTTTCAGAAGTCCCTCTGACACCACAGTCAGAAGTCCCACCATATTAAAGGCAGCATGTAAGACCATCTCAGCTGTGAGATTCAGAAAACTGCCTATGCAGTGTGATGCTCCAAAAGGAGGCAACTGGACTCAGTGACCTATAAGCTCTCCTCTGCTATTAAAGGCTAAATTGTGTCCTTTAGGTAGGATGGCATTCAATCTAGCAGCAGACTGTGCCCAGCAGCTGACTTCTATGACTTGCCCAGTCAATTCCCATTAACATCCCCAACCTCTGGCATGGAACTGTGACAAGAGATTCAAAAGATGATAATTCAGCTGACATCTTAAAAGTAATAATGACAGATCTGCTTCAAGACTCAAGACAGCAACGAGCACCAGCTATTTTCAGATGACAGTTGGGAGTGTTCTGCTTTCAATTCCATAGGTACAGGTACCCTTCTTTTTTAATTAAAAACTTGGATTCAGAAAAATCTGAACTAAGCAGAGAAAGAAACAGAAACTCTGCAAGAGTCATTTAGCAGAACTCTCCATGGGATTCTTGAGAAGCTCAAATGGTGCACAAATCACCTGCATCCTGTCCCCACACCTATACAGCCTCCCACTGGGATACAGTTATTCTTACAAGGTGTTATTATTGAACACAGGAGTTTTCTTCTGCCTCCTCAGATTTTTATATTACATCTGGCATCCTACTTTCTGAGACTATATCCCATGCTGTGAAAGTCTTTTTGAGAGATCTGCCTGAAAAGAGAAGAGAATTGATCCAATGTCCCCTGTGTAAGCCACCTGCCCCGGCTAGGGGTAAAACCTGGCAAAGTTCATACCTTTTGGTGTTTCTTCATTTACAAACTGGAAGTGTGGAGATTTTTGATTCCAGCTCCCAGTGATCACATATGATTTCCCATCAGAACTTTTACCCATGGACTCCTGGAAACAAGGTAAGGTTATGCATTTTTATTTAAGTTAAAGTTATTTCTATATTACAATGTTTCAGCCCCATAAAACAGCTTCTGCACTGGCAAGAGAAGGGCAAGCATCCAAACACCACGTGACACAGTTCTGTCACAGTCAGAGAACATCTCTGAAGGAAAGAACAGAGTTCCCATGGAATCTTTGGTCTCATTATTCATGTAGTATTGGGCTTGTTTGGGTACTCAGTACTGTAACGAGCATGGACTTCACAAATACTAGCAAGTTTGTTTTCACAACACACTCCATCATCATTTTATAAACGGAGAAGTGAGTGATAAACTGAAGCACCCGCTAATTCTTGAATATATTCAAGAAATATATTCAAATATTTGAAGCTGCTTAGGCCTCAATTTTTACCACGAAAAGCATGCTATAAAACTTGCCGTGTTCTAAGCACAGCTCTTTAATACTCAGCACTTCCAAAAATAAGGTTCCACATTTCTTATTTCAGTCCCCTAACCAAGAGCAGTCACAACTGTCAGCAAAACTGGGCAACTCCCCCGACCAAGCACCAGGTCACGTTCTAACCCTGCAGCAGAGGCAAGGACTCAACCCAGCTGCCCAGAGCCTCACCCTCAATGGCATGAGCTATGGCATCAATCCCCTTCAACAACTGTGCGTCTTTTCTGTCTGTCCTGAGATCACACACAATTATAATCAAAATATTATTAAATACAGTTAATAACAGATCCTTACCAGATCTAAAAGGTGCATGTCACCACTCCGAACATCTTTCCCACGGCTAAGGAGAAGGCCAAAACATCTGCAAAACCAGGCAAAAAATTCAACTGCAAAAATTAGACTTACTCATAAACAAACCATTAACATTCCTTATCTAAATATTCACTGTCATACATCAAGAGCAGCCCATGAATCCAGTAACACATGTCAACAAACCCTGACATCTGAAAGCTGCATCAAGCATGGCAAAGCAAAACAATGTCAAGCCAGTGCTATAAACGTCGAGCAAGAGTTCATGGACATATTTACAACACGATTTTACCCTGCCTACAGTAGCCTGGAAAGTTGTTTAATCCTCTTTGCTTACAAGAATAGTGTAAAACAGACACTACTAATGAGGGTTCCCTATCCTGCAGGACAACTTGGCTGCATTCTTCTTTTTTATTTTTGAGACATATTTGCATAGAATTTACCCTTTGATATAGACAGGAATCAGGAAATTCCGGGTGAAGTGCAAGGACCTGTCTTCTGTGGTTTAATTTTGCAAGGACTTTTGCCCCACAAAGGTATGTTCCACTTCATCCCCTGGTTTACCCGTGTCCTGAATTTCATTTCAGCCTGCAAAGACTGGCAGAAGCTGCATCTTTCCTGTATCATGAGCAGCACTAAACTCTGTCAGTTGTCACAGAAAGCTAGTTTATTCCTAAGCAGTGAAGGATTTGAAGTCCAAGCTCTCCCCTTCCCTATGCAGATGCTTCGTATTCTAAAATTCCAGACTGTGTCAAATTCAAAGCATACCTAATAATACTGTCAGATGCAACAGAGATGAAAGGAAAGCAAATTGAAATAAGTCACTGATTATAGCCTCAGCATTTCAGACAAACTGTCCACTGAAAACAAAAGCAGTACATTTTTTATAAAACATTTTGAAATGAGCATTTAGAGGAGGTGTGACCAGATCTGGGCGAGATCTGTGTCGTGTCCCCCACCACGCACGCTGAACAAACCAATCCCACTGGAGGGAGGTGTGGCATTTAACGGCACAAAGGGAGTAGGCACAGAGCAATTACCAATCTGCTGCCTCAGGGGAGAGGCCACAGAACATCAGACAGATACAGAATACTTTAAAAATCAATGAAATTACCTCTCAATAGCAAGTTCTTTATTAGTTGTCTGCTGGACATAAATCACTATCTTCTTATCAATTCCTTGGCGGAGTTTAAAGCATTGTCTGTCCTTGTCTTTGGGAACTGCACTGTTATGTATCAGGAAAGGGGGGGAAAAAAAAAAAAAAAAAAATCAGAGTGTCATTTATCTGCATTCCTTGCATGTAGCAAAACCAGCATCAGACACTTGGTGAACCCAGCTTCTTACACAAAAGCACTCAAGGCCTTTCTTTCCTTGCACACTGCCATCAGTAACACAAAAGAAATGGCAACATAATTAGATGATGCTATTTTATCATCATTAGGTGAAAACCAAGGGCACTTAGTTGTCAAAATAAAAACTGTGTTTTTATACTGCATGGCTTAGTGTTGTGAGGCTTCCAGCAACACTTCAAGAACGTTTCCAAACACCGATTGCCTGTGTAACACAGAGTATTGTCTGGTAAGCAATTACGTAGAACAGATTGCATATCACTTTCTTTCACAAAGCAGGTGACTGCTGGGGCACATGAAAAGCCACCAGGCCAAGAGAGTGAGCCAATCTTTAGACCATTTCCCTTAATTTTTTTTTCAAGGGAGCACCTTCTCCTGAATGCTGCAAAAAGAGGGGATAATGTGCTGGGGTGGAAAAAACTAAAATTACACTTCAGTGTCAATACCCACATTGAATCTTTTGCATCATCATTTCCTGGTGAGCTGCACAGTTGCACCAAATACTGGACAAATTGAGACTGTTGGGTTTTAAATCACCCACGTTCACTTTTCCCTTAAACATAAAAATAATCCATATTCTATTTCAGACTTCCAAACAATGCAGTGTTTCCTCCATGAACTGCAAACTGCACCGTGAAGTACTGCCCATAGTTTAACCCCCCAATAAAAACTGGGTGCTGGCAACAGGTGCTTCCCAGCCCAGGGAGTGGCAGACTGCCTCTGTCAGGAGGAGTTTTGTCTCCAGGGCCAGTACCGTGGAACTACAGCCTTAAAGCCAGGATACACAGTCGGACCTCATTTCAAGGTCCTCATTTCTGTCCGTGACCCAGGGTGAAGGCAGATGAGCCAAGACAGAGTCAGGTACATTAAAGATTGAAATCAGAGGTTGAGTATGTGGAAAGTGTCCTCTCAACTTCAAGGTGAACGTGGGTCTGCATGTGCAGGGGCACACGAGGACTGGTGTCAAAGGGATATTTGAACTGAAGCCTGTGCTGCACACTCAACGCAGGTGCTGCATCCAAGCCCAAGAACCATCAGCATCTTTCAGGCTCAGGCCCTGAGCTAAATCATTTTTCAGTTTCAACACTTGAGTGGTCCTTGGAAGTGCTGAATAAATTCTGGATTATTAAATGGGATTTTTTTATTTAATAAATAAAACTCGAGCTGAATGTAAATCCACCATCTCTGAAGCTGTGGCTAGGAGCCAATGTGCTCAACAAGTTAAGAGTATTTGGCAGACGTGCTGTACTGAAATAAAGACAATTCAGCAATTACAGAACACTATAAATAGTTACATAAAACATCTAAGGGCACTGCATATAGGCTAAGCAGAAAAAAACCCCAACCTTTTAGCATAATCTAAAAAAGATCTTTGGAGAAACCAAGGTTATCCACCATTAGACTTAAGATAAAATCAGCATTAGGCAATACAACGTGAAAAGCTGCCCTAATACTCTCACCCTGCATCACCACATGCTAATAGCACCTGGTTTGGGGTGGGGCAGAAAAAGAATCAAAAATAAATTACATTTGAGAACTCCATCAGAAAACAGAACCAGTTAAAAAACAGTCTAGCTTTGTTCAGAAAGCTTTTTGATACTGATAAAGAAACACTACTGCATAGATCAGAAGAGGCGAGTATTCAAATGAAACAGATCATAGCAGAACCAGGGAGAACAAATATTGATGATCTTTGATAACAAATTTGAATTTTGCTTTCTTTTCTGCTTTCAATAACTAACACAGATCAATCCTGGGAACTCACAGGGAGATGGGTACAGATGGAGGATTTATCTTTCACACTGGTAAAACGCATCACGTAACTAGAAGTTGTAATCGCAAGGGGGAAATAAGGAATGCTGGGTTTTTACTAGGATAAAAATAACAGCATATCTACAGAGGCAATGCCATTCAAGGAATTCACCTTCCCTGGAAAATTTCCCCTTCAACTATGCAACTCCAGTAACTACCAAAGCACTATTGTGTAAAGAGGAGAAAGTCCAGCGTGTATGATTTGCAATGCAAACTGCTCTTTATGTTCCTATGTATTTGAACCTTCTGCCTCCACACAAACATCTTTCCTAGGACTGTAAATAAAACCATTTAAGAAATGGTTTTAAATACTATTATTACATTAAATGTAACACATTAAATACTATTTTCAGCTAGACCAGAATAGAACGTAGGGACCACGTCAAACTCACACTCTCTCTTCACTCACTTTCCAACAGAACCAGATGCCGTACACACAGGAATGAAGAATTTATACCTGAAATAACCTTTCCCATCATCTTCTTTGATTTCCAGTGACACAGAGAAGGTGAAAATATCACTGTCTGGAGTCTGTGGGGTGGCAATGGCTGAGAGTGGAGTCTGTTTGGCAGAACGACGGAAGGCAGTGGCAAAGCTGTACAGTATTCGGCTCACCTGCACGTAGATGGCACCCAAGAAAGATCAGAAAGCCACAGACATACAGAATGCAGCAGATGAAACCTACCTGAATTTTCACTAAAGAACACAGTGAGAAGTAATTGTACATTTAAGCATCTAATTAACTGGTTTTCTATGCTTGTCAAAATGATGAGACTATTAATTTAGGTATTTAGGTGGGGTTTTTTTGGTGTATTTTTTTGCTATGGGTATGGTTGGACTCAGTGATCTAGGAGGTCCTTTCCAACCGTTAATATTCTGTGACTCTGTAAACAAGTGTTCTTATTTTGTATCTGAGGCTTCTATAATTATCTCAACTTTTTGTAGAAAAAAGCCCAAAGCCAGGAATTACATTACTTCTAACCCGCCTGGAACGCTTCCCTTTTATTGCTATGATCACATTTACATCAACTTAATTACCATCTGACAACAAGATCCAACTTACAGCCTCTTGGATTTCACAGCGGAAGACATGAATCCTGAAG
Organism: Megaceryle maxima; assembly: GCA_024605025.1. Classification (NCBI taxonomy): domain Eukaryota; kingdom Metazoa; phylum Chordata; class Aves; order Coraciiformes; family Cerylidae; genus Megaceryle; species Megaceryle maxima. The sequence goes on from JANHGN010011203.1 coordinate 20,959, forward strand.
AGTTCTGCGTTGTAGTGGCTTTCAGTGAAAGCAAAGCAATCACTTTCAGGGGTTCCATCATGCCCTCGTACACAGAAAAGGATTTTATAGATTGGGTAATTTTCTATTTCTGTATTCGTCTGAGGATCTAAAAGTCTGTTAAAGGAGATGGAAAAACAAAAATAAAGCTTGTACCTTTAGAAGAATTATTTCAGCTGTTTATTAACTTGCAAGCTTTAACAACTCCATAGCTACTGGAGAAAGTACATCACCTGACTGTCATTTGCTACGAAGCTTGACCAGAATAATTATATTTAAATTGAACAGCATAAAAAAGTACAATGCAGCAGACATTTCCCCGTAGTTTTCAGGGCTTAGTGTTCAGCAATCCACACTGCCATGCAGCAGTGGATAGCCTCGTCCCTGCTCAGCCTCATGCATCAGACATTCCCCAGCCCTCCAAGCCAAACGCTTGCCAGGCTATTTCCAAAGTGTTCATCAATAACCACTCCCACTATGGCTTTGGGGACACCTTGAATCATCGTAACATCTCATACTGGTCCTTGGACATAAAATGTCTTTGGTAAATAAATTCAAAGCATCACTTCACTCAGGTCGCTTTAAAATCCACTTCTTCCAGTAAACAAAATTCCAAGTTGCTCATGTCTCCTCCCAGGGAAACTGGTAGCTTCTTTCCTTTGCTAAAGCAAAGTAAGATTAAATAGAGTCACAGGGTACACCTGAGCAAGCTTCATACCTCACTGTCCCTTCAGAGACATTAGGCACCGACAGAGTCACATCTAAAGAAATCTGGCACTGGCTTCGTAAGATGGACATCATTCTGAGGGCTTCCACTTCACTCCGGGGAGCGTTCACAGAGGCACAGCCTAGGTAGGTGAGCTTGCTGAACACCACACTGTCCTCATCTGTCATAGGCGTAAAAGGGCTCAAATCCTCACAGTCTGGGGTGACGCAAAGTTGATACAAGAAGGAAGACAAGGCATGTGTAAGGAAGTTATCAGAGACTGACTCGTAACTAAATAACAAAAGCGGCCATGAAACACAATACAGAAAGTCAGGTCAGGCCAAAATATTCCAGGAAAACCCTGCCTGAAAGTGACTACTGATGGCAGAGAGCAACCCAACTACCCCAGCTCTACAACCAGTTCACTGAGTGCTTCTTTTAAATGTAACTTTCAGCAATAAGATGCACAGACAAGCTGAACAGACTCATGTTTTATACAGCCAGGCAAGAAAGAATAATATTTCTGCACACATTTCAAGGCCCGTATAGCGAGCGTTTCCAGAGGACAGCTGAGCATACATTCACTCATGTATCACATAACCTGGCATTTACCACACTAGGTGATTATAATGGAAGAACTGGGGAAAGATTGGTGGACAGACCTGTACCTAAATTCTCCCTCCTTTCCCCACAAAAATCGAGCTCATAAGACACCACCAGGCATTTCCTGCTTTGTTTGTTTTTTTTTTTTTTCTAACCTCCCTGGGTTGGTTTCACTGGCAAACTCATCTCTGGTTTCTGGAGTCCTGCCACCGACACTGGGTTAATGGTAGAGGATGCTGAAGCTTCGAGGACAACAGGTTCTTCCCCATCTCCATCAGTCCTAACTTCTTCTCCATGGTCCCGGTAACTTGACTGATCTTCCATGGGGGGGTCCATCAGCACGTCTTCAAGTTCCCTCTGCAGCTGCTGTTCACTTCCATTCCCCACAATCTACGAGCCACAAACAGAGTTCAGACACAAAAACCAGACTGTTCAAGTGAAAAAAAAAAAAAAAAACAAAAAAACAACCAAACAAAAACCAAAACAACCCTCAGGCACAGGGACATTCAAATGGCTTTTTCTGCCACCTAAAGCAGCAGTTCAGGAGTTTAACCTAGTTACAACCTGAAGACAAACTGCAATGCACAAAGGCTCACCAGTATGGGTTATGTCCTCCCTGCTTTAAAACAAGCAAGCTCAAAGCAGGAATTGTCTAGCACTGGAAAAAGTGAGGAGGCTGCTTGCAAACCAGTCTTTAAGCAGCAACTACAAAGAGTAGCTTATGAGAGAGGAAACTCACAGATGTCCACAGTACAATGGTCTGTAATAATTCTCAGAACAGTACCAGAAAGGGCCATCTACAACTAAACATGCTAGGTGGTTCATGGGTAAGACATCAACGTTTGACAGGAAGAGAAGAACCTGGAACAAGATTATGCCATCATGCTGAGGAGAAGAGGTAGCGTTGGTTTATTACCCAACGCTCATCAACAGCCTGACTTTGCCCTCACTGAAGTCAACGTGAAAGGATGAAGCAACCTAAATGGTGTGAAATTAGGTCCTAAACTAGAAAGAGAATGAAGAAATTGTTTCAGGAAACTCTTAGATACTGTACGTATGGAAACTCTTTGTCCATTCCTCTGCAATTAACTGGGAAACAACTGATGCTTTACGTAGTTCAGAAATTCAGGGCGGAAATGGAGTTTACAGAAGTATTTTACCAGATGGCAGTCAGAGAAAGGTACTTGATTCCAATGCTCCAGCTGCTGCTGGTTGTTATTGTAGGCACCAAAACTCAACCCTGTGGGCAGAGATGCATTTCTATATGTCTCGGCAAGCCTACTGACTTCAGACACTACACACAAGTTAATAAAATCCAAATTGTGCAAGTATTCCAAGTTCTTAAAAGAGTATAAACGAAATCCTACTAGAAGAAAATATTCTTTTTTTTCCTAAATCTGTAAAATAAGAGAGTAAAGAAAGGAAATGGTTAAACACAGGAGGAAGAATACAGAGCAGGCAGAAATCTGCCCCAAACACAATCTTGGTATTGAAGGAATTTCCATCCACCTCAAAACTAGCATCTCAGAGTAGAAAATTAAACTATCTTCAAAGTACTTGAAGCAATGGCCAAGGTTCTCACATTTTATTAGTAAATAAAATCAACCTGAAGTCCAGTTCAGACTGCTGAAATAACACTGGCAGGGATAACAGAACATCTTCATGCACACAGATGAGCCTTGCAATGAATTAAACACACTGTAAGCTAAACACTGCACATCACCTAAGTATCTGTACAGGCATTTCCACCAGGCATGTCTCAGGAATTATTACAGAGAGACTAGAGGTTTCTCACCTAAGTCAGTTATGACATGTGGTCATTTCTATCACATCCCAAATCAAACTTCTTAGTTCAGAGGAAAAAGGAAGAAACATGAAGTTTACTCAGTCTTCTCTTTCACACTCAGACCCCCAATCTCTTAATAATTCTCTGTATCTGCAGCCTCTATCTACACTGCATTACAGGTGTAAACTGCATACCAATTTTCTAGTGAAAAATAACCATTTAATATACAGGAATATTAGCAAAGAACAGAAACTTCTGCCCTGGAATTAGTCTAGAGTAGAGCAGAATACAGTTACTTTAAGAGAAATAAAGTCCAAGATCCCATTCTTCAGAAGAAAGTAGGCAAACAACAAAATCCACAGGCAATGAAAAAAACCAGCAAGCACAGCAGATACCAGAGGCAGACACTGAAAAAGAGGTAATAACCTGGTGACTGTTTTTACTACAGAATCTAAACAACAACAGAATCTGTGAGATGTTTATGCTCTTGAACATAAACTCAAACAGAAAGTACTTTTTTCATATGGATCCAAACACATTCAGGTGCTATCTGGGATTATCTGCCAGGAGCAGGAGAGTAACTGCCTTACTCAGCTGTACATCCATCCACTGCAGTGGCAGTAACCTGTAACTAGTTACAGGAATCCACAGATTTGCATTTCCCTCCCAATAATTTTAGTATTAATTTGCATGATTCATTGTGGAAGCAATGGAAAATCCTGCAATCGTGTGGTCATCAAAGACATAATCCTTTTAAGTATCAAGTTTATTATTCAGATCTTTGCAGGCATTCATCAGAAGTATGATGATGATGATGAAAGATGACCCAATGTTACTTTGCTGTACACAGTTCACATTTTACAACAAAATATAATGAATCAATTACAATGTCCTGCCAACCCAGCTAAAGCCTATATATTAAAAAACCTGAAGTAACTTCTAGTTCACAGAACCTGTTTGCTATGAAACTTGAAGTTAAAATTCATTCTGTCAAAAACCTGTTTTTGTTCTCAGTGCTTAAACAGACCTCAGTTTGGGTTTGGGAAAGGGAAGAGAGGAATTTGTATCCAGTAAGCAGTCAGTGTTGTGCCGGTATAAACATAAAATGCACATGAAAAATGTTCTGTTCCATCAAGATTACAAGCCAAAAAAAGTCTGAATGGTGATGTGTTGTAGCTGGTAAAATAATCAGTATCAACAACTTCTATCTAGATACTGCCCTATAAAACATGATCTAGAAAGTAAAAGTTCCTAAAACCAGCAGTGACAGGTAAAACACGAGTCCAGGTTGTTTACGGGGTGACAGGAAATAGGCACATAAAAAGAAACAAAGTCTTGTAAATAGTCTAAAACCTCCTCATCAAAATATTAATTTAAAAAGTAATTTCTAGGAATCCCTGGCAGCAAGCCTTCCTTCACAGCCCAGAAAAAGAATTTGGAAAGACACAGTAAATACACTTCTGGACTGGAGGAGCTCGGCTGTTCTCACAGCCCTAACAGGCAAGAGCTGCCCAAGAAACAAGGCCTAAAATGCCAACTAAAGCTCATTTCATGTCAACCAAAGTCTCTTATGCAATCGTATAAATCCACCACGCTGTGGGTGGGGCACATTAAGATGTAAACACACTGGAAACTGCTGCAACCCAAAAAACCAGTAAGAGGCAGCATGGCAGAGTGCAGCAGAGAGCGGAGAACTAAGAGCAGAAGGGGAAAACAGAACAAGGCGTACCTAATAAATGCCTCATGTACGTTTACTTGAGAGAGAAAAGAAACCCATTCATTGTTCTCTCCACTTGTCACAAAACTGAAAACTAATTTTACTTAACCTTTAGACAGGACTTAGCAAACTTTCTTTACAACAACACGGGGGATTTATTAGAACTGTAGTTTATTCCCCTCTCCTGACGCATGTGCTGCTGGCCTCCGCTGTGAGAGGTCTCATCGTACCGTGGAGTTCAAGCACTCCTGCTCTGCAGTGGGCTTCAGAAGCTAGGCATTTGTAAATCCAGATCAGTCCCACTGGCAGTGGGCAACAGCAGGCACAGAGACGAGACTGGAAAGCAGAGACAGCTGGCAAATTATATTTCTAGAAAACAATTGCTGACAACACCTTTTTAAACTGAACCAAGTATTTTACAGCACAGACAAAAAGAAAAAACACATTTATGAATTCTGACTAACTGAAGAAAAATATGGTTCCTCATTGTATTCAGAAGAAATATTTCTCTGTCTGGACTTGAGAAAGAACAAAAATTAAAACACGCACTGAGTCCACAGCACTGTTACTTAAACTATAGCATAGTAACATATTTCAAACCAGAGCTTTAGGCTTGAGGTACAAATTTCACAGCCTATCACATCCACCAAACACAAGACTAAACTTCTAGCTCCATCCTCAGACTGTGCTTAGCAAATGAAAGATCCTCAAACTGTTTTTCTAACAAAACAGAACAGCAGAAAAAGACACCTGCTCAAATCTGAACCTGGAACTTTTCTGCTTTATTTAGTTTTGCCATATACAGTTAACTTAGTTATAAGTACCAAAGCAATTGCTTCTCCCTTAAAAAAAAGTTTAATTTATTCGTATGAAATACATAAATAACCTCAGTTCTGATGCTGTATTGTTAATATTAATTTTCCATATAATACTTAAACTTTCAGCTATCATGGTGACAGTACTTTTAACACACCTGACAACCTTCACAGCCTCACTTCCCCATGCACACAATAAACAGTTCAATAATACAGTAAACCAGGCAACTGACTGACTATTTGCAAGCTGGAAAGAAAAAAAAAGATACCAAGAACATAGCCATATTCTAGGGCAGTATGTGTCTCTCCTTGTAGAACAGGGACAAAAAATAACGTCTGTCCCTAAGAGGTAAAAAGTCTTTCCATTTCCTCTGTTAAAAGGTTTCGCCTCCTTTAGCAGAAGGAAGGAGGTTAACAGGAAGATCCCTGCATGGGAGAATTTAGGCTGTGCACTGACTGCTTATCTAAGGTGGAATATTGCCATTAATCACTCAGATTACAGCCAATAACCAAACAGCAATTACCCTCAAACGCCAGAATACTGAAAAGCTCAAGGTGAATCACTCCGCTCAAGGATTGTGCTGTCTTGGCACCAAATTCATAAAGAAGCTTATCTTTAAGACCTGCAAAGCTCTGTGACATTCGGTGCCAAACCAGTGAACAGCACAACTTTATTTTACAGTTGATGCTCAGGAGGCAGCAGCGCTAACGTTTTTCTTTCCTCGTCAGGAGAAAGAGCATTACCTGCAGCCAGCACTGTACAAACCACCTTGGGTGTAAAACACAGGAGGAAAACTTAAGCAGCAAGCTTCAGGAGTCAGTTTCAAATTTATTAAGGATATTCTTCTCTCAAATATTTGCAGCTTTATGAAGATGACTTTATATACGAGTTTTTTCAATTTGATTGTACTAAACAAGATACAGCGTGTCGTACGAACGCCGCAGGACAGCCAGAAGGCAATCGTTAGGCCAGCAATACAAAGAGCTCCCATGTGGAGCAAGAAGTGTTGCAGATTGCAGCATTCCACATTTCCACATTTTCTTTGGGAGTAACAGGATAGAATGGAAAATCTGGTTGACCACCAGGAGACCTGGGGTCTCAAACGATGCATCACAACCTTAGGAGCTAATTACATGCCCTGCCACAGAAGCATTCTCAACTGGAGACTATTCTGATCTATATATGAAATATATATTCTGATAATTCTGATGATGAAGATGATTCTGAATATTTATAGCTGCCGGTATTTGCAGCATCTAGAAAGACAAGCATGAGGTCCCAGCCTGTCCGTAGTTTTCACAGATCACCAGGCTGATTGTCCCAAGAAAATTTCCAGTTTTTGTAATCTATGATGTGAAGGGGCAATCTTCTGCAACAGCAATAAAGACGTAAGTGAACGTTTTCGCCAGATTAAGCAAAAGCAAGATCCTGAGGCTCTTCACTAACAGAAATAACTTGAAGTCCTATGTAAAAGAAAATAGCCACTACGGTATGTCTTGTCCAGGACTCAAAGGAATGCAAGAAACCCAAACAAAGCAGTTGGGAGGTAAAAGCAAGATGAGCAAAAGCATCAAGAAATGTTCAATAAAGTCTCTGTTACAACTGCTGCTAAGGAAAAGAGGGACACCCAGACCAACAGGCAGAACACGTGACTTCCGATGGTCTTTAAAGACATTACTTTGAAGACGTGGATGTGCCTGGAGACGCCAGCCTCTTGCAATGCTGGAATCTCTCTCCATCTCCCACAGAGAGCTTGACTCACTCTAGGAAAGGGTTGCTTTTCAACACGTTAAAATGACAGAACTTGGAGTGATCACCTTACTTGTGCCACTTTGCTTAAAGACTGCTGAAATACAAATTGGGATGAAAGACTTTCTTTAAGTAGCCAAAAAATAAATAAAAAATTGGGGGAAAAAAAAAAAAGAAAAAAAAAAGAAAAAAGTGACAAGACTCTTTTCAGAACAGCACTTCTAAAAGTGAGAAGATGTCAATGCCCTTCCAATTCACACAAGCCTATCACACAGGCTTGCATCCTCAGATTCATGCCAAGCTGTTAGTTACAACTACGCTTCTACATTTCTTAAAGAGAACATTTCACATTGGGGAAAACTTTAATGCATCTTTGAATTAACAGATATGGTCAAATCAAGTTTTTGTTAATACTGCTTTCTGTCTGAAAGCTGTGATAAAATCACAGTTCCAAGTTCTTGAGAGTCAGTCTGTTTCATCCTAAGTACTTTACGGAGGATTCTGTAAAGTGGGAAAAACCCCACAGGTAGTGATGGAGAGAGCTCGTACTCAAAACCTAATTATCACCTCTGACATCAGCAACAGTAATGCAGAATTTACTGGGAAAATCGATTCTTGAACAAGTTCTCCCTTCTGTCAAGTTTTCCACAATAAAGAAGTCCCTCTTTAAGCTCTCTACGGTTAGTTTGATTTAGAAGAATAGGGAACAAACTCAGGTTATTGATTCTTACCTTCAGTCCTGTTTTTTCATCATCACTACCATTATTTGTAGATGGTGTTTCATCCCCTTGCCTGGAAACCAAGACAAAATCTTCACTGTTAAGAGTGGATACCGAGTCTGAAGAGACACTGATTTTTCCAACAGAAGCCTTGTCATCCATGACTTAAAAAGGAAGCTCGATTCATGAATGAGATTAAATATGTTATAAACTCCTGAAAAACAAAAAATCATAAAAATACTTATATAAAACTTCATGCTAAAATGCTCAAACTTTTCAGAAACCTGCTGACTAGTTATAAAAAGTAACACATCTGACAGCACAACCAAGTCACAGCTCCTCTGCCAGCGTACACTCACGGTGCTGCTCCGATCTGGCTAAGGAGCACACTATGGTTAGAGCACTGGTTTCCACAGCTCAGAAAAGGGAAGTTAATAAATCTTTTTTGCAGTATTTCACAATTATGTCAGGCACCGCTTTCTACACGTAGCACAGAACAGGCCCTGGGAACACCTACGCCTGCTGACAAAGGACTTGTTGAGGGCAGAACTATAAAGCCCACTTCCTTCAGATAATCTGTTTGCCTTCACCTATGTTCATGCAAAAATTACTTTTGTAGCTACCAGAGCTTACTGTATGCTGCAGTCATGTTCTTCCCCACCCCTGCCAAGAGTTGGATCTGCCTCTTGATATTTTATAATAAGGATGCTCTAAAACCTTGGGACATAGAGCATTTTATGAGTCCACGCTAACTTTTCTGTACTGTGAGGAATGATAAAAGAAAAGACTTCCAAGAAGCAGGAAGAACAGCGTAGGCTGGATCAGTGCTGAGAATCAGAGCCAACAGAGGATTTTAAAAAGCTGGAACTGGCACCGAGAGACATTTGAAGAAAGGAACAAAAGGTGAAGTTCAGCTGCACACCTTGAACTCTATAGAACAGATTCTCGGAATCCACGGCTCAAAAGAGACTGCCGTGATAAAAATGGGTGATTAAATTTCCCAGAAACCCAAATATACCCTTATCACAATGGCTCGGGTCTCTACATACTCCCCAAGCATGACCAATCCCAAGGGCTTTTTCAGCCTCAAGTTCTGCTCCATTTGATGGAGCACTGGCCCAACCTGACTTCCAACAGAGCAGCCAGACAATGGGGAAACCTGGCACCGGCAGCGGCACAGCTCATCGCATTCCTCGCTGAACCAAGAACAATGCACCAAAAATAGCAAAGCCTGCTTTTATTTCTGTCAATACCCTTCTCTCCACAGCCACCAATATGACATGAAATCTGCCAGGAGGACAACAGGTTTGGGGGTTTTTTTTCCTTTGGGTTATTTTTAACCTGATTACCAATTGAGATGCTTCATGGTACTGAAACTTGTTTCACTGGGTAATTGAAACAGCGCATAAGAGGAAGAACAGATGTGGGCTGTTGGTGAATAACTATCTGTGATTGTTGGGTTTCATTTTCAAAAGCATGTAAGGTATTTAGGTATCCTTTTCAAAACAATTTTTAAGATCCACTGACTTTCAATGAGAATTAATGGCTGTGAAATGGAGTTATTTTGAAGTTTTCCTCCCTGTCTGTGTCTATCTGGTATTACTCACATATATCTCAAAGGCAGGGCAGAGCTCCCATCTTTAAAGATTCTTGTTTAAATAATTCATATTAAAACACTTTTATAGAAGTTCCCCATTGCACCATCTATATAATACACAGATCATACAGAAATGACTAAATCAGGTGTATTGAAACAAAATAAAAAGAAGCTTCAAACACTTACTATCCCTTTACTGTTTTCAGTCAAACAGTGCAAACTCATCTGCCACTAAGACAGCTCAAGGAGAAGAGAGGGCTTTGATCACAAGCCGCTGTGAAGATCATCTAGGCAAGGATCAATTTAGCAATTTATTTTGGTATAATGTGACTGTCTCGAGGTGTTAATTTCACCTTTTTCCAAAGTCTTTCCATTTGACACCTTTCACCAACATTAACTCCAACTAAAGAGCTACGCTGTGCTTCTGCACACTCCTCTCCTCGGCAGCGTGGCGTAAGCAGGCGCAGCGCTGGATGCTGGAGCACAGCTGGCTTAGCCTGACCCCTGCAGCACTTTCACAACACAGGATTGCAACAGCAGAAGGTCCCAGCTAGCCCAGCGTTGCCAACCTTACATAGAGCAAAAGTCTTACTGAAATTACACAAGCCAAGAGAGCACAGGAAAGGGGACAATGTAGTAGACGACTGTGAGAAGCTTTTGTTTATTAGTGATGTATCAGCAAGGCAGGCTCAATTACCCAACTACGCTGGAACCAGCCACAGAGTTTCATCAGATGAATGCTCAAAGAGTCGAGATGCAAAAGCACAGCCTTAAAATACTCAAAATGCTACAGCACTGCCTGAAGTTAACCAAAATTTCCATAGCCCCATACTTTGCACGCATTTGGTTTCCTCTGTTCCTTGCCACCATTTTGTTCCGTGCAGACAAGCGCACGGATCCAAATCAGAAGCCTCACAATGGCAGCACCGACAGCAGAAAGCCTGTGAGCTCGTTAAAACACAGGCCAGCCTCGAAGGGCACACATCAAAGACCAGCAGAGCAATTAAGTGCAGCAGGCTCATGACTCCTCTGGAATCAAAAAAGCAAGAACAAACCCCAGCAGTGACAGTGCTCTTGAGTAAAACCTGCAACTGGACCAAGAACTGGAGCTTTCTGTTCCCACACTTTAGAGGCAGGAGAGGAGACTCCGGCCAAGTCCGATCTCAAGTGTTAAGGTCCCTCAGAAGAAGCCAATGTCTCATCCCTTACAAGGAAGGAAACTTTGGTCTGTTTCAACATAAATAAAGCACAAGCTTTGGAATTCAGCACAGTTTAATTCCTGATACAAAACTACACCGCAATAATGTAGTATTTGCCTGAAGGTGTCTCTACACCTCTACAGGAGACAGAGTGTCTGGGTAAAACGCATACTAAGAGGCAAACTTTTAACAGCTTATTTCTTTGCTCCCCTGTGTCATTCGGTGGGTATCTCGGCCTCTCCACACACAAGAGCCCATTAGAAAAAGCTGCAAAATGAGAAAGTCAACGTGGCTGGCTCTTGGGTCACTGCTTGCAGTTTTATTTAAAATTCTAATTCTCAATTCACCTTCACTGCTGCTGTTACACAACGCCAGTCCAAGAATCAAACTATCCTTTTAAAAAAACATTTGTTCTACCTGTAAAGCAACTGAACAGCAATAGCACTCCACCTTACCCTCTCTATTCAAAATAACACGCAAAGGAACAGCAAAGACACCGCTCACCATGCTAAAAATCTCAAACAACTGGAAAACGAACCTATCAAAGCTCAAGATGAGCTACACAGATTTATTAAATCTTTATATCTTTTATTTTCCTATCCGCTCACAAGTATTTGGCACCTGACCTGCAATGGGTGATCAAAAATTTTCATTATAAGTACTGCCAGAATTAACTTTAAAAAGCTTAAAGCAAATAGTATATAAGAAAAGAAAGCCAGAAAATCTTCCATTTTACATTACTGTAAGAGACTGAGGCTTGAATGCCACCTGGAGACACGCATGAGCGAAGCAAGGCACTCCTAGCTAGGGCTGGTCTCAGTCCATCTCCAAGGGGTGCCCGTTTACCAGTGTTTAGAACACCCACAGCCACACAAAAAGCCAGAGGGAGAGCAGGAAACCATCCACCTCAGCTGTGAACTTGAGCTGTTTAAACCAGCAGTTACCTTTAAGTCAACAGCAGACGTAGCACCCTTAGTGCTGCTTACCGAGGGGAATACACACAAAACATACTTAAATTTGGGGTTTTCAGGGCAGAAAATAGACTAAGTGTGAGAACAGGCATGCTAACTAGAGAGGAAAATTATTTTTTTTCCCCCATCGATCTCTTCCTCAGCTTTCCGTACTTGAGTTGCAGATCCTATAGACTGTAACTTGTGGAATGGCTACCTGATGTACGCAGCAGATACGGAGCAATGCAGCAATACTAACTGAATTACTGCAGGCTAGCGTAACACAAGAAGCTACCTCGAACAGCAAAGTCAGAAAGCTTGGCATGCAAAATAAAACTTGAATCCTCTATCCCCTAAAATACAAACCCACTAAGTACAATGTTAAAAACCAAGGAAAACAAAGAGGTGGTGTGCCAAGACACTGAGGTGAATGCAAATTGATTCACTGAAAATAGCAGATTTTCTGTTTCCGTTCTGCTGCCTTGCTGTCTAGCTTAATAACACACAGTACAGTTCAATTTAAACATGAAAACTTTTCACCATCAGCATCTTAGTGTGGGTGAAAAGTGGAACTTGTAACAGAGTTCAGAAGCTTTACAATGTACTTTGCAAAGCTGTATTATGACAGACAAGCCGGCGGTCTCTATTATAGCTCTTTACAGTCTTTGACATTTGTGGGTTTTTTACCTTCACAATTCATATCGTGTACACTTTTTTTTTTTTAAATTACACTTTTTTTTTTTTTTACAAATACACAGCGTTTCCCAAAAAGACCCTGGAAAATGCTACAGCCCAATGCCATCGGTACAGGCGGTCGTGCCAGGTGTCTCAGTCTGAGCAGCAGAAGAAATGTAAGAGCAAATGTGATGTCACACTGACAGACACACAGGAAAGGAGCCGTGGTTTGCCTCCTTCTCAGCACATACACACTGCCTGTATTTTATTGCAGCTTTAGGAATTTAAAAAACAAACAAACAATCACTAGGACCTTTTTTTCATCTCATATGCTGCATAATCGTATGTTTGTCTTGACCTGCCTTCCCTGTGCAACACACACTCTCAATTGCAATGTGAAGTGTTTTGCACTCAAAACAAAACAAGAAAGCCAGTGGAATACTGCATGTGAAAATAAAGATTGAGGATCACTAAAGAGAGTAACTGATAGAAAATAGCCGCTATGATGCCAACTCTTCTGTTCATTTTAAAACACACTGACAGCCATAGATGTTCCCACTAACCTTGAGAGCCAGACAGGGAAAAAAAAAAAAAAATTATTTGGAGATAATGCTGCCTCAAATTTCACCCCCCTCCCTTCTCCAGAGCAGAGAAGCGCAGATCTGAGGAAGCAGAGCAATTCATTAGACACTATGCAAAACCAGGAATCAGACAAAACCCAGGAGCTAAGCTAATGCAAGCTTTGCTAGCAATCCTTAACAGATTCATAGTTACTGCCAACCTAATTTTGCTTTTAATTTTCATTTGAACTATCTGCTCAGAGGACAAAACTCTAATTCTAGGCTCCTGTAATAAGCAAATTCCCCAGCCCCAGAAATACGTGGCAGGTCCTGGGAAACCATGGTTTATAAAAGAAATGCTGACACTGCCTTAGCTAACCCATCACAAGAATGTCACTGGAATGAATTAACTCTGAACGGCTGGTGCATCCACGCTCCGCAGCTGACGCTCCATCAGCATCAGGCACATCTCCGTGCTGCCTGCTCGGGGGAGCTGGGACACGCAGGATGCAACACCGGCTGGAGGCTGGGCTAGAGGCAGCGTAGCCAGAGGCTAAACAAACTCTGAAGGTGATGCTCTATATACTTCTGGAGTTCCTCCCTCATTAGGATTCAAAGAGCAGCAGAGAGTTATGCTCAGCAGGCAAACACAGCACTTCAAAAACACACCCTGAAAGAACTGTGAAAAGAAGAGTGGCGTTCGGTGCACACTCCTAAAAGCTGTTCTGCACTTGGATTCGTGAAACAAGAGGAAACCCCACGCCAAGGTCCACTTGTTAATTTGTTTACTGTGTACACAAATAGGTTTGTTCGGGTCCTTGAGCTTTTAAGGTTAAGTGGAGTACTTTAAAAAGAAAACAGTGTCTCTGTAATTTAATCAGCAATGGGGAAGTCCATACAATTACTCATTTTCTAATAAAGGAGCTAAAATCTCACAAATCCCATCAAGTTGTACTTGAATTAAACCCGAAAGTAGCATAGAACTGGGAATAGAGACCAAGCTGTATCTACGTAACAGTACAGGTAAGCAGTACCTGATCTCCGACTTGTATTTAAGAAATAAGCATGATCTTTTCCCTCTCTTCCTACATAGTTTTAATCTTTCTCCTCCTCTCCCCCAAAATACATCGGAAAAATTACAGGCAAAATTACACAGATGAAAACCACAAAGTCACCTTCTACCAGTTTGATTTGCACTTATTTTTTTGCCGGTGCGTGTTTTTAAACCAAGTCAGCACAGCCGGGGTTGTTTATACTTATTTTTCATCCCTAACTGACACAATCAGCCCTCAAAAGTTACCTTCTAGAGATGTTTTAAATGAAACAAACACATCCTTGCTAACAGGAAGGAAACAAACCCGAGAGAACACCGAGGTTACGGAACATTAACCAAATAAAGATGCCTGGACGCAATGAAATGCCACATTTTAGGATGCAGCTGGAAGGAACAACCGACACAGACCAGGCCACGGAGAGGGAAAGTGGGCGCCTGGCCGCTAAACCTGCCTCGGTCCCAAAGGAGCCCGGCACAGCACGGCCCCCGTCGGCGTGAAACCCGACGGCTCCGGTACGCGCTCGGAGGAGGTCCCGGGAACACCGACGGGCTTCCAGGCTGGCAGGGGGTGAGAGGCGAGGCAGGCCCGCCCCTGACCCCCCGCACGGAGCCAGGGCAGCTGGCGAGGACGGGCCCACCCCGACGCCCCCCGCCCGCCCCGGGACTCGGCCCAGGCATCCAGCAGCGCCCGGCCCGGTGCGAACCGGGACGGCCTCACGACCTCACTCCCGCCGCCACCCGCGCCTGCTGCCCACAGGCTGCGCGCCGAGGCCGCGGCCCCCGGGGACGGACGGGACGGAGGACGGGAGGGCATCGCACCGGGAAGGAGACAGGGCCCGGGGGAAAGGGGAGGGACGCGCCGGTAACGGGGCGCAAGAGGACCCCCAGCCGCCGCACGCCTCTCGCCGGTCAGGTGCGGAGGGCGGCGAAGCCCCAGAGCGGCAGCGGGGCAGCGCCCGCACGCACCTGGCAAGCGCCGCAGGGAGCGGGCCGGGGCCGCCGGACGACGACACACGGGGGGCGGCCCAAGGGCGGAGGAACGGGGCGGACGAGACCCCACCGGCAGCTCGAGCCCCACCTACCCCGGCCGCCACCGCCGCCTCCCGGTGCCGGGCCTGGGCCGCCGCTGCCGCCCACCACGTGACCGGGCGGAGGGGGCGGGCGCCCCGCCGGGCGCTTCCGGGTGCGGGGCGGAGGGCGCGGGAGCCCTTCCGGTGCTCGAACAATGCGGTTCCGAGTCGCCGTCCTGGGCTGCGCCGGCGGCGCCTGTAGGTCCCGGCGGGCTGGCGGGGCGCGGGCGGAGGCCCCGGAGTGCGGGCCGGAGCGGACCGCGGCTCCCGCTCCCCCCACCGCCGCGGGCCGGGTT